>JANHAO010015521.1:0-14796 GCA_026873985.1 Saraca asoca | reverse complement strand
TTACTGGTTTTTCTCTCTTATTTACTATTACATTGTTGAATATCATGTTTTCAATTACTTGACTTTCTTGCTGAATTATGGTTTTGAAATGTATATTAAGATTATGGTTACAAATCGGGTAACCATATCTTCATGGCTATATATATATATATATATATATACACTTTCAAGCATGATTTTTGAATGGGATTTTTAAGTGATTATGGGATTGTTTATTCATTGAGTTTCATTTCTATGTTTTTTAGAGTCAGAAGATTTTCCTTCGGTTGCTCCACATTCTCCTGATTCTAGATTTGCTCCTTGATCAAATAGGTCATTCTTGCGGAGATTAAAGGTATATGAATAGTGGAAATCAATGGCAGTTGGTAAGACTATATATGCATGTATTGTGTATGATTGTTGGATGCCCAATAGAATGTAAATTGTATAGTCTGGGCCATTGCATATTATTATGTTGCTGTATAGGTTATGGTAGGTGTGTAGCCCTTATGTTATTGTATAGGCCTTGTGGCCAGGTGTCCAAAAAATAGAGGAAACTCTATCGAATTTTCATTAAAATTTTTATATATAAATCTTTTATCGTGGATTGATGAAATAGTGAGTCATTGGTATGTAATTGCATTATAAGGCTTGTAGGGGGTTCCTAATGGAAGGGATTTCCTGATGGTGACCTTCTACGCTGGTCATGCTCTGTGGATCAGGGCGTGACAGATAAGCTTCATGCTAGCTACTTGAGCCATAAGCAAGGGTATTAAGATACGTTTCTTGTTGGCTACTTGAGCTGTAAATAAAGGTATTAAAATAAGTTTCGTGCTGGCTGCTCGAGCTATAAGTAAGGGTATTAAGATAAGCTTCATGTTGGTTGTTTGAGTCATAAGTAAAGGCATTAAGATCTAGAAGATTAAGACTTGGGCTTTAGGTAAGCTCATGTTATAGATGGATTAGGGGTCAAGAAACTTGGTGCTATCAAGATACTATTGGGCTTTAATTTGAATGCTTCCCCTCAGGGCTATACCCTTTGCTGGGACTCATAAATCATTTATGTAACTTCTATTTGGATTGATTTCTCTTAAATCTTGCAAATCTTAGTAGGAATATAATTATTTTCAAAAAGAATTCAAAGTATCTAATTTATTTTTTTTATTGAAAATAAAACATGGTTAGCCATAACTTTTTATAACAATTAATGAAAAGTTTCAAATTGTTTTAGTTAATAATGAATGACTTATTCTTTATACTATTCAATATTTCTTTATAATTATAGCACTCATATTTTTAGGACGTTCATTGATTCTATAATAAAAGTTAATTAGTTAAATTGATACAATTTAAATTTAATAAATTTTATAGGTTGGCATATTAAAAATGACATACAATATTACTTATTGAAATAATAAATAGATAATCATTAATAAAAAATAGGTATAATATTTGGCGAGTGAAAATTTACTAAGAAAATGATGAATATCTCAAAATGATATTTTTAGCTTCTCTTATCTATTCCAAATTTGTTTTAGATTTCTTAAATATTTTTAAATTCCAAGCCTTAACTATTAATTGCGTTAAAATAATTTTTTTTATATATGTTATTTTAAATATCTCTAAAATATTATTTATGCATATCAAAATTAACTATTTTGAAAGGCATAAATTTTATGGACCATGAATTCGTGAATTTAATTTGTTTTAGATTTATGAAATATTTTTAAATTTGGAATTTTAAATATTAATTGTGTTAATTTTTGCATAAATGTTATCTTGAATGTCTCTAAAATATTATTACATAACTCTTCTAATTGTCCAAATTTTTGGTTTTTTATTGTATAATTGTTTTGATTGTCCAAATTTTGAATATTATTAATTATTATTATAGGAGTCATCCCAAATTTTTTTTGTATTTCTTATTTGTGAGTTGGTAGATTTCTTTCTTGCTGCACAAAGAGCTCAAAAGGGTTTTTTTTTTTTTTTTTTTTGTATTTTCTTTACTTACTTTTTTAGTTCAAAAGATTTTCTCTTTGCTAGGGTTTCTTCCCTTGCCTTTCCAGTTCAAAAGGCTTTCTCTCTAGTAAAATGATGTTCCTCTTACAAAACTTTTCTACATTTTATTTATGTTTATTATTTATTAACTTATATTCTAAATTTTTCATATAATATGTATCATGTCAAGAGAGATAGATAAAGGAAAGAAATTAAAACATTTTGAAGAGCACATGATAAAATATGGTCTTATGGACACACCTAAAAAATATAATGAAAAGAGATTCTTCAAAGAGATGCATTTCTGACACTTTTTCTTTGCTAAAGTAATGAAAAAGAAGCAAGAAGTCCAATATAGTCTTTATGAGTATATTCTCAGCACCATGTTCTTCCATTGCATGTTTAGTATTATTTTTGAAAGGTTTACAATTGTATGTTTGTTCTTTTATTTAAGTTGATATGGTTCAATATTTTTGCCTAAGCTTGTACAAGTATTTATAATTATATGTTTGTTCTTTTGTTATGGTTTTTCTTAAATGATTAAGTTCTTTCATATTTGTTGTTCATCTGCATTTTGCTCTTTATATCAACAATTGATTGATGACATGTTTTTCATAGTTTTAAAAATTTGTAAAGTTTCTCATATGCAAGTAAATTTATGCATTTATGTGCATTATTTAGAATTCACTTTTAAACACCTCTAAATCTCTCACCATAACATCTATTGTTTTGCAAGTGCAAGTTCATTAAAATGGCAAGAAGCATAGTTTCATTCTCATAACTCAAGCCTGATAATCAAACTTTAAAGATTCAAGTTATAGCCAATGATGCACCAAATTAGACTAAATGCATTGAGATGCATCTACCAGATAACAAGGTAATACTTATAAAAATTACATTTATGGATTATTTAATTTGATTGGGAAAGTTAATTATTTTTAGTCATGTGCTAATTGACTTTTAATAAATTCTCATTTCTACAATGAACTCTAAATCCTAATAATATTATTTTGCTAATCCTTGTAGACAGGATGCAAAAAAATTAATTCTACTACTTTTTGTACTATAAAATTTTATTTATTCAAAAATAAAATTACTAAACATTATTTTATTCTATCAAAACATTGTATACATCTCATTTAGCATTGACTTGACCATCTGTCATAGTTTCTTTTTATCTCAATTTACAAATAGCATATTCAATTACACATTTGAATAGTTTAATTATAAGTGCAGCATTATTTATAGATTAGATTAATATAACAAGAACATACATGCATGGAATTCATAATTAGATAAGTGTAAAACATAACAAGGATACATATCTACTTTTAAATCTATATTCTATAGTGTAGCTCTTCAATTAATCTTTTGAATTTTATGTAGGAAGACAAAATTTCAACAACTATATTTGACAAATATCTAGTGATAAAGTATGGCAACAAACTTATTGAAGGAAGATGCTACATCTTGCAGAATTTTTAAGCTAGGGCTAATGTTGGAGGATTTCACAACATTTTCATTCTTGCAAGATCAATAACACAAGTGTCAATGCATGGCAAGCAGACATTGGATTGTCCTCTTTCTACTCCTTTTGAGGACATCTGCAAAGGCAATGGCAATGGACTTTTCTTAATAGGTATTACTCATTTTTAAAAGATGAAATTATAATAGATATCAAAATAAATAACTAAATTTTTTTCTACCGTTGATGTTATTGGAGAGCTTCTACACCAAGAAGCAATTAAAGATTATGAAAATGATAATGTTGACATTAAAAGGAAGAACATCTACCTTAAAGATTACAAGTAAGTGTTTGTTGTATTCCTTTATCTAACTAAGTAGTAAAAATTAAATTTAAATAAAACTAACATTTGGGTTATATAATATTGTAAAAATCTAAACTTGAACTGTATTCTTTGGGGGGGATCTAGATGAATATGCTAAGACTTATATCAACAATTCAAAAGAGCTTAGTCTAATTGTTCTCTTTCAACTTGCTAAAATTAAACCAATGAAGGGTAAAATTCTTTGACCTTTAACTTAATTACAATTTACTTACATATAATTGAAATAAACTAAATTTTTATGTACTTCAAACTATTTCACAAAGGATAACATACTCACAAATTCATGGAATGCATCTAAGGTTCCATTCAATCTGGATATACCTGAGGTTATAGAATTTAAGAATAGGTATATATCGATTTATAATTTATTTTGGAAGTATCTATTCATCATAATTATTTCTAAATGTGTGTTATGCCTTAGTTTAAGTATCAATGAAGGTAGTGTCTCAAAAAGTCTCCTATGGATTGTCTTAGCCATCTTCATCTACAATAAATGCTTTTCAAAATGTTGACAACAAGAAGACATTACTTGGAATAAAGAACACAAAGGAGGTAATAGTTTTCATAATTGAAATAATTTTCATCACTTATTAAATTAATTTGTGTATGCTAATTGCAAAACTATCTTAGGTATGCACCATTGTCACACTAGCAACTGTGAGGATGTATCAAACTTGATACAAGTGATACTATGGTGTTTGTGGGAAATGCAAGAAAAATGTCAAATTTTATAGAGCAAAATTTGGTCTACCCATAATGCAATAAGATCACAGAATTTTTTGTTCAAAGGTAGAACTCAATGTCTTTAGTATGCATTTTTATGTTCATTAAGAGTATTTTATTATTACAACCTTATAAAAATAGGTTGATATGTTCAAACCTTCTATTGTACATATAATATTGAAGTTCAAGTGTATAATCCCATAACAAAATCATCATTTGTGATTTTTGAGAAAGATATAGTGCAGTTAATTGTTAAAGCTGCAGATAAATTGTATGAGCACTTGGGTTGAGTAAGTTTTCTTTTTTATTTCTTTATAAACTAATTTTAACTAAATTTTTTTCTCTCAGTTTTTGACTTTGCTAATTTGTTTTCAAAATGTGAAAGGAAAATGATGAGAATGGATGACCTATCGACCCTGATGTCTTGTCTGGCAAAACTTTCCTTTTTAAGATTAACATAACTGACTATAACATTTAGTATAACAAACTAGATGGTGAGAGTAATGGTTACTTTATTCTTAGCATGACTAATTATGCTAAAAAAATTAACACCTTCAAATTAGAATTTTTGTTTTATTAGGTAACCTTAAAATTACTTTAATGAAAAATTTTTCTTAGTCTAGCAAAAACACATGAGAAACCATAGACTTTCAATAGAGTAACTAGAAATAATGCATGATTAATTATATAAATTGGATAGACTTTGTTAAATACAAATATAGCAGTGTAATTCTAGAAACTTGACATTGCATAATCAACTTTTGTTTATTTTTTCCTACAAAATTCTAAAAACTTGACACTACATAATCAATTTTTGTTTATTTTTTTCCATCAATTACAGGGAAACACTTCTTTACCACTATCTCTAACCTACACTAATTTTGCCAACAATGAGTTCTCTTAGCCAGTTGATGTATAGTAAATCTTTTCTTCTTTTACTAATCATGTTAATTGAACTCTCATATTAAATTTAATCTTTGAAATCAATGTAAACATTATTTGCATGAATGCAAGACACATTCTCTCCCAATTGTGAAAATGTTGGAATCGTTAGATGGTTTAACCCAATAAAGAGATCAAGTATGATGATGATGAAGTAGATAATCAACTTATCTCAAATCTAGTCAACCCTTAAATGTCATGTACTAAGATAAAAAGGTATGTTAAGAGGGTGAAGACTAATTAATGTAGGGAGAGATTTATTTTACCAGATGATGAAACTCCATTGAAAATGTTTCTTTTTTTTAAAAATTTTTTTTTTGTGTATATGTGATACCTATTAGAATTTTCCCTAATGGACTTACACATTTCAAATTATTTGTAAGGTTTCAATTATAATATATATGAATGTCAAATTAATAATGTTTTTATAATCCCATATGAGTGATAATATGGTTTGGGCTTTTGATGGCACTTAGGCCTATTGTGAGAACTATTGGTGTAAGCTTTATTTATTGGTCTTTTCCTATGATAAGTAGTTTAGTCCAATAAGTTTTATTAGCTAAACGAGCTTGGTCCCTACTACCTACCCTCAATTAGTCTTGTTTTCTCCCATTATGTGAGCAGACAATTCTTCTCCCTTTTGATGACTAAGGTTAAAGATAGATAACCTATCAAGAGGATCAATCATACCAAAACAATGGATTTGTAGATAAATTCAGATAAACAATTCAATCTTCTATTTTATTTTATAATTCATACATATTTCATGTTGCATAACATGATTTATCTGGGTTATTTATATATATGTGAATTTGTTTAGAAATTATAAGATTATAATTGTATGAGACTGTGAATATAATTTATTTGTTAATTGTTCCCAAAATTCTTAAAGTTGTGAGAAATCTTAGATTATTTTACTATTTGTAGCAATATATTAATGAAATTTTTTGTTAGAATAATTTCCTATAAGTTTTCTAAACAATTTGCACAAATTAATTTCTGGATTTGTGGAAATTTTCTAGGATTTTTTAATTTGCAACCATAGATAAATATTTTAGGTTTTCTAAAAAGGGATTTATTTCAAATTTAGACAATTTTGTCATGTTTTCTTCAAATTGATGCTTGAATTAGTGTTACAGTTATATAAGGAATGAAACCTCGCAAATCAATTTGATAGAAAATCCATTGAAATGGTTAATTTGGATGAATGTTTGAGAAAAATGCAATCTTCATTTTTTTTAGCTTTTCAATCTCAAAATTAAAGCACAATTTTACAATGTTTTCTTCAAATTGAATTATGGATTAGTGTTAGATACATTTTAAGAAGAAAACCTAGAAATCAATTTGTAGAATAATAGCCAAATTTGGCAAAAATGAATCAGGTACAACTTGGGTTAGAATAACCTAGATAGCAGGCCATTCAAGTGAAAAAGACAAACTAGACATATTGCACCTTGCCCATGCACGACAAAAGCACATGCAACCCAGACACTAGCATGTTGACAACCAATTACGGTGATGATTGCAATGTTGAGCTCCACTCTCCAAGCTTATTTTTTGGTGATTTTTTCAAAATTTTCTAGAAATAATAATTAATTATTTAAGTTTTTCCCAATTTATTTTAAAGTGTAATTGCACTTTTGGTCCTCTTAATATCTGAAATAGGTGCATTTAGTCCTCCTCTAATTTAAAATCTATTTTGGTCCTTGTTATATTTAAATTAACCTAATTTTGGTTTAAAAGCCCAACTTCCATCCAATTGTAGATTGAAATTGACAACATAGATTTTTTTTATAGCGTGGCAGCTAGTATTACACATCAATAGAAGATTTGAGCTATTTACTCTGTTTCACCATTTTGAACCTTTTGATAGGAACCCTAAAATCCCTTCTTCCAATTACTGTTATTGTCCTTTTTTTTTTTGTAACTTCGCTACCCTTGTTTTGATCAATGATGAATGATTGTGGAAGGGAAATGTGAAGCCTCTGAAGTTTCAAGCATTCAGAATAGAGCTCACTAAAATTGTAGATGTGATGTGGAGGCAAGCTTGAGAACATCATAAACTAAGGAAAACCTCGGGCATCATTTTTATGGATGTTATAAAGGTAAGGGGATATAACTATTTTGCTTGGCATGATAGTGAGATTAGTGAGCGTGAGCAAAAAATAATTAAGGGTTTGTTTTGGAAGCTTAATGCACTAAAGGATCGTGATGGTCTTAGTAAAGAAATTAAGGGTCTGTTTGATTTCAATTTTTAAAAACTATTTTTTGTTTTTGAAAAAAATGAAATAAAAAAACTTGTTTGGTAGGGCTGTTTTTGTTTACATGTTTTGAAAACTTATTCTCAAAACATTGTTCTAAAAAAAAAAAACCAAGAGAGAGTTGTTTTCAAAAATAGTTTTTAAAAACAAAAAAAAAAAACAAAATCAAACAAACCCTAAAATTACAGAAATAAACAGATCTTGCCCTTTTCTTATTGGAGAATTGTATACACCGGTATCAAAAATTAATGGTTCTTTTAATGAGATATGCAGAAAATTAATAATCAGGTAATGTGAAGGTGATAATGTTTAAAGATTAACAATAAGAGCAGTAAAGATGTAAGTAACAGAAGAAAATTTAAGACATAGGTTTTTAAAGTGGTTCAACTTGAATTGAAACCGCAATTCAAGTCTACTTCACTTGATCTTTCTCAACCGAAAGACCTCTAAATTGGAACAAAAACTATCAGGATTGACAGGCTCTTGAAATGTCAGTCTTTACAACAAACACACAAGAAATTAATAGGTTTTCTCACTAACTTAGAAGAATTCACAGGCTCTTCTAAACCTATACAAATTTCTAACACCTAGAAATCTCGAATAAATGAAATAGAATAAGAAAAGGATTGAAATTACAATACCAGAGTTTGAGATAAATATCTCAAACAAACCATAATAACCTCAGATAATCTTTCATCAAATAAGCTTGAAGAAATCTCAGAAAAATGATGAAGTAGAGAGAAATCGTATTCATCTCTTTCTCAAATGTTTTCATATTGAATTGTGAAAAAAAATCATGTGAAAACATTTATATATGATAGGCAGTTAGGCTTGAATAACTGTTGTAACTATCTGTAATAGAATAATTGAATTTCAGTTGTCGCATTAAAGTAGCATCGATTACATTTTGTTATTCACTAACTCATCAATGTGTAATCGAAGTAAATACTATTGTTTACAGCATTTGCATTGATTACTACATCGAAGTGGCCATATTTTCTAACCTTCGGTAAAAACTATTTTCTTCATGCATCGATGTAACTTCGATTGCCATATGAACTTTTTCATATGTTCTTTAATGCATCGATGTCACATCGATTCAAGGTGTAAAAAATCATTTTATAAAGAGTTGTTTTCTTCAAAGAATTTCTTTACTTCATTGTTTAGTTAAAAACACTTGGATCAAACATTATCTGAGCTTATTTACAAAAGATCTTATCAAAGAAATAAATCCTAAAAACTAATCTTGGATCTCTTAAATCTTGAATTAAGTATTAACTATCTTTTGAACCTACAAAACAACAAATTAAAAACACTAAAATATATTATTAGATAAAATTATTTTTCAACATTAAAATCAAGGAAAATATGTAGCTTAGAATAGTTTAGGCTAGTAATCTCCCCTGTTGACGGTGGAATCTAGTTCTACCAAACCCCAGTCAATTGCGATCGGTTCTTGAACCCCAAACTACTTTTTAGTTAATGGAATGAGAGATGAAGATAGTAGAGAGGAAGAAGAACAATGGTAGATAATGTTTTTAACATAGTTCAGCTAAAATCAAGCGAAATCAGTCTCTACGTCCATGGCAGAATTTTATTAGTTTTTAAAGAAAATATACAGAGCTTTGGCTTAGCTATTTCAGCCTTCCCCTCCTCTTTACAATGACTTCCCTATTTATAGAGGAAGAGAGGTTACATGCAATGATTACAAGTTATAATTCTGTTACATCAAATATTAAATGTAAAAGATAGTAAAATCTCCTACAATTCGGCTACTACAGGTTGCTTTCTATGGGGTGGACCCCTCTTGTCGGCTGAAATTCAAGCTTGACGCAAGCCTATCTAGAGCTCCATCCAGTGAAACTTCTAGCTAGGGTTGTGCCTCCTTTTCACAGGTTCGTGGCTATTTCTTAGCGAGGACAAGCCTACCTTTAGTGAAGCGAGATCGTGCAGGAACGATTTGTTGAGTACATGAGCTGGGACCTCCTGCTCTCATCCTCAGTGAGCTGAACGTCTTTTGGACTTAACTTCTATTGAGCCTTCAGCCTGCTTTGGCAAGACTGACTTTTATCCATAACATAGGCCCCCAACTCTCAATTTGCTATGTGGACTAGGAGTTGTAATTTTCGCTGTTTAGTCAAAGTCCTTGCTTTGCCACATTGTCATTTCAGGCTTTCAATCTTCCATTTCATCTGGCTTTGGCCATACTTCTTTTTCTGACCTTGCTTTCTGGCTGTTAGCATGGTAATCAACTTTCTTTGGACCATTCGATCAAGCACGATCTTTTATCCGTCGGGTCATTCACTAAACCCAAATTAGTTTATAAGGCATAAGAAGCTCTTCTGGCTTCTTCATATTCAGATGGATGTATTAATGAAGCCCCCGAATATCTTTGCTAGTTTGGCTTCTGATGAAGCATTGAGGCGTGTATGGCCTACTACATGGGGCTTTGAGGCATGGATAGCCTATTGCACATGGCCCCCATGGATAGCTCTTTATGCTAGCCACGAAGAAGATCTTGTGCAGATCTTGGATTATTTCTTCATAGCTTTGCTGTGATTTCCAGCCTTTCAGCTAGACTCCTGACACCTTTTTGAATTGCTCTGGGTTTGGTCCAGGAGGATCCACTAGCTGAGAAGGGATATAAGCAGGAGCAGTCAGGCTTGTTGGTCTTCCTATTGGTAGGAGTTCATCTCCCAATGGCTGGCTTTCTACTTTCAACAATGGCTTTAGGCTCTTTTGGCTTTCGATCTTAGATCTCCTGATGTAAATTTACCTTGTTAAGTGAGGGCCTTATTGAATGAGCTTCTCTATATAACTTTTGAGTGTTGTATTGGATGCTTTCATCCACTTCTAATGATGATGTATATTGTTGTAAATCAATGAAATGCTTGTATAGCCAATCAACTGCAACTTTTGTGTAAGGAACTTTAACATACGATTGCCTTGATCATTGATAAATGAAATTCAGATAGGCCGCATGTGAGCTGCTCCTAGAAGGATCTCGCTAGCGAGTTGAGAGTATTCATTCGCATGAGAGCTGCAATGAGTTTGTAGCATCTTTGCACCTGTGTGAACATTTTGAGCATTTTATAGTGCATCCACACCTTAGCAAGATGATAACTCTTCACTGGATGAGATCACATGTTAACCATATTCGATAATTTGCACCACAGCAATCTTGTTACTCAGTCTTGTAACAATCGTGTTGCTTAGTGAGGCAGTAATCCTATTGCTCAGTCTTGCAGCAATCTTGTTGCTCAGTGGTTATTGCAGAATTTATCCCTACCAGCAATCCTATCTCTCAGTCTCATGACAATCTCATTGCTCAATGAAGCAACAATCTTGTTGCTCAGTCCTGCAGCAATCTTATTGCTCAACCTCACAACAATCTTGTTGTTCGGCAAGACAGCAATCCTGTTGCTCAAGCTGGGAATTATGCTCTTTTGCTTCCACTTGCAGGGTGTGGCTGGCTTTAGATGTATTGATAGGGTAGACTTTGTACTATCTCACTCCTGGATGTATCCGCATGATTACGAGATGAAAGCTCATTGCTAGATTAGTAATATTTCTATGTTTCAGCCAATCGGCCATGGATAATATTGAATCAATATGGAGCAACTCTCTTTTCATGTAGCATTCTGCTGGATAATTTATACAGAGATTTTGAAGTTGTCATTATCCTTAGGAAAACATTACAAGATCAGAATATGATTCTAATAGAGGGCTCCGGCTCTCGATAAGTGATTCACTGAGTCTACTGAGCTTGCCATTCTGACGGTCTCATCACATAATCCTATATCGACCTCTTTTGATGAGGTCTTCGATGGTATCTCTTAATGCCAACATTTTGAGGTGGTGTGCCTAACCTCATTGTGATAAGTACAGAATCTGCTCGAGTCTCTGGACCTACCGAAAGTTCTCATGGGCTTGGGCCTTCCAAAGTTTTCCTTATGCCTTTCAGTGGCAAAAATCCTATCCTGCGTATTTGATAGGATACTGTAGCTTTCGAAGCAACCTTGAGGTTGAGGTTACTGAGGCTTTGCCTTCTTCACAAGCTGAGGACTGGGATCGTGACTACGACTCTCACCACTCCTTTTTTTGCTCGAGGTGGAGCCGCAAGCGTCTACCTTTTGCTTGGGCTCCTCTATGCCAAAAGTTTCCTCCCATCTTATTTGCTTAGTAACTCACTCATAGAATTCAACTAGATCTCAAGCCAAGGACTTGTAAAGGCTTTTATACAACTTTCCATCCTTGTGGAGCCCTACTGAGATTACTGTTAAGATGCTTTCCTTCGTGGAATTCTCCACGGAGTTGGCTTCATGCCTGAACCTGGCTATGTAATCCTTCAACTACTCATTTCTTCGCTGAAAGATCATTGCGAGATGACAGGGGGTGAGTTGCTTCTTCAACACCTGATGCTGGTCGATGAATTTCTTTTGACATTCTTCCCAGCCATTGACACTATGAGTCAGGAGGCTTCTAAACCATGCTCGAGGTATGCCTCCCAATGTGGCCAGGAAGGCACAACACTTGACCAGAGGGGCAGCTATTTGTAGATCCATTTGGACATTGAACATGTCCAGATGGTCATATGGGCTGCTATTTCTATTGTACAACATGATCGTGGGCACTTTAAGTTTCTGTGGTCTATTGTCTTGAGACTAGGGGCGACCTTCTAGCTATTTAAGCTTATGGAGGACTTGTTTCATTATTGGATCCTGAGCTTCAGACTAGGGGCCAGAGCTCTCAGCTTGTTGCAAGGCCCCAGATTGCTGATCGTGATGGTTATTGTGAGTCTCTTTCTAAACTTCTTCTACTAGTTGTTGGAGCTGTGCTACAATTTCTTCTTGCCTTTGTGCATCCCGATCTTACACTTGTGCTAGTGCTTTAATAGTTTTAGCCAGCTTTCTTACCATGTCCTCAAATGGTGGCTAAGGGGCTTTTGGTTGAATGGTTGGAGGGTTGGAACTCCTGGTGACCCTTCCTCTTGTCATTATAGTTGGACAGAAAGATGATTTAGAAAATAGATGGGCTTTCCTTCTAGTGCCAAAATGTTGACGGTGGAATTTAGTTCTGCTAAACCCTAATTAACTGTGATTGGTTCTTGAACCCTAAACTGCTTTCTGGTTAATGGAATGTGAGATGAAGATAGTGGAGAGGAAGAAGAACAATGGTGGACAATGTTTTTAACGTGGTTCAGCTAAAATCGAGCAACACTGATCCTTACGTCTACGGCTGAATTTTATTAGTTTTTAAAGAAAATTTATAAAGCTTTGGCTTAGCTATTTCAGCCTCCCCCTCCTCTTTACAATGACTTTCCTATTTATAGACGAAGATAGGTTACATGCAATGATTATAAGTTATAATTCTGTTACATTAAATGTAAAAATAGTAAAATCTCTTGCAATCTAGCTATTGTAGGTTGCTTTCTACGGGGTGGACCCTTCTTGTTGGCTGGAATTCAGGCTTGATGCAAGCCTGTCTGGAGCTCCATCCCACAGAGCTTCTGGCCAAGGTTATGCCTCCTCTTCGCAAGTTCATGGCTATTGCTTAGCAAGGACGAGCCCACCTTTAACGAAGTGAGCTCACGCAGGAATAATCTGTCGAGTATGCGAGTCGGGACCACGCGCTTTCATCCTCAACGAGCTGTTTGGACTTAACTTCCACTGAGCCTTCAGCTTGCTTTGGTGAGACCAATTTTTACCCACAACATCCCCCTTTTTGATATTGACAAATAATTTTAAATTAGGTTCAAAATAAAAGAAATTTGAGGGCGAAAATCAGGAAATCATCTAAAATAAAGCTAATATGCTTTTTCTCCCCCTTTTGAAACATAAAAAATAATATGAAATGGGAAGCAGGAAAAGAAAAAATAAAAAATCATTGCTCCCCTCAACGTATGAAAATTTTTGTTTCTGCATCGATTATGTAATCGATTTATGCTGTTAAAATTGTCATATAGAAACATTGAAAATTTTGCTGCATCGATGTATAAATCGATTAGGGTGCCAAAATTTTGAAAGAAAAATCAATGTAACAACCAATGTATATGAATCAAAAAAGTAGTACATCGATGCTAAATTCGATGTAATGTGTAAAAATCAATTTTTTTTATATATGACTAAAATGTATAAACTCTTTTCTTAATCTCTAAATTCATAAACCTACAAAACAAACTTAAGAAGCTCTAATGGTTAAGTTAGATTTTGCATTAAAACAAAAAGCATAACAGATCAAATAAGAATGTAAAAATCAAAAAAGAATAACAATAAACAATTTAGAGTCTTATTTTAATTTTGTTCTATTTCTTCAGGGTTTAACATTCCTATTTCTCTTATAATGTAAATAAATCTTTTCTCATCTAAAGGTTTGGTAAATATGTCTACTAATTGAAAGCCTGTTTGAATAAAATCTATTGAAATATCTTCTTTTTGAACATGATCTCTCAAAAAGTGATGTCTAATTTGAATGTGCTTAATTCTAGAGTGCATTACTGGATTTTTTGTTATATTAATTGCACTGGTGTTGTCACAAAGTATTAGAATTTTCTAGAACTTTAATCCATAATCTAAAAGTTGTTATTTCATCCATAAAATCTGAGCACAGCAACTTCCAGCTACAATATATTCAACTTCAATAGTAGATAATGCTATACAATTTTACTTTTTGCAAGACCATGAAACTAATGAATGTTCAATAAATTGATAAGCACCACTAGTGCTTTTCCTATTTGTTTTACTTCTAACATAATCTACATTATAAGATCCTAATAAGCTACAACTATCTGACTTAGGATACCAGAGTCCTAAATTTTTAGTCCCTATCAGGTATCTAAAAATTCTTTTTAAGTGTAGACAAGTGTGATTCTTTAGGATTAGTTTGATATCTAACACATACATGTACACTAAGCATAATGTCAGGTCTACTAGCAGTTAAGTATAGCAGACTACCAACGATTCCTCTAAATAAGGTAGGATCTACACTTTTACCATCTGGATCACTATCTAATTTCAAAGAAGGACTCATAGGAGTTCCTATAG
>JANHAO010015520.1:0-14788 GCA_026873985.1 Saraca asoca | reverse complement strand
TTATATCTTTCTTGAGTTTTGATAGTTAAAGATTAAACATATCATTGCTATGATTGGCTTTATTTTTAAAATGATATGTCCTCTTTGAGCTAAATAAAAGTAATTCCTTCTATTACGGCCAATATGTCACCAATGTTCCATGGATTTATTTTTCAATGATCATACTACTATTAAAATGAGTTCATTTCTTTAAAATTGGGTGTCATTGGTGAATATTTTGTTTTCTTGGTGGTTAGGTACGCCTTTTTGCTCTTATACTATTGGTTCTTCAAAATATTTTATATAAGTTTTAATAATTTAATGTTTCCAAAAATCATGAATATTGTTGTTTAAAGTTTTTTAAAAAAATTAAAATAATTTCTGTTATATTCAAAATAATTTTATAAGAATTTTTTTCCCTAAGTTTCAAAGTTGTTTGGTTAATGTAATACCTTAATTTAAAAAGAAATTAAATATTGGCTGAGGGATTGAAGTGAATTTTTTCAAATTTTTGTTGAGGCCACAATGTAGTTTTCCCTTTTTGCAGGAGAGCTTTTTTGAAAGTGGTGAAAGGTCAATGGGAGTCAAAATGTGAATTTTTCCATTTTGGTTGTAGTATAACTTTCTCAATAGCCCCCTTTCTTCCTTTAGCGCTCGCCGAAGTTTTCCTCTCCCGACTGTTGCTTCAATGTCTGATGTTTCCCTTTTTTTTTCAGCAAGCTTGGATGATTGGTCTCCCTCTCCAGTATGCTCCAGCACCTTCCTCCTTTTCCCTAGCGTCCAAAGCTGTTCAAAGCTCCACTGTTCACCACTACAATTTTTTTTCAATGACTCTGCTTCTTACGAGTGCCATGCCATCATTGTTTGGTGATCCTCTACCACCTTTCTCTCCTTATTCGACACCTCACTCTTCCTCTGTTTAGCTAGCAACTCACTTTTCCTTTTCTTCAATAGTTCAACCAGTAGCTTCTACAGGCTCACCGGTGACATCCTAACTCCGATTGAGCTGGCCACTGGCACCTTGGAATTCGGTGAGTATTCTTAAATCATTGGATTTATTTTATAATAATCCTACAGCTGGTTTCCAAGAAATTTGTCATGAAACCCTTACTATGCTAGTTGTAGAAAATTGAAATTTTCCTTGTTTTGCATTATTTTGCTTCAGTGAAGTCTTTCTTAAAGGATCAAGCACACTAACACCAAAAATTTGAAAATTTCAGCTGAAAAGCACAAGTAGATAATTTTAGCTATTTGATTTTAAAAGTTCAGTTGATGTTGAAGTTTAATCTTAAGGTTGGATGGTGTGTTTAGCTAGAGAATCTTTAATTTAAGCTTAAATACTAATTTTAATATCGATTATATTCAATTAGGTTGCATAGCTTGATTTCTCCAAATGAGCTGATTTTGCACCTTAAGGAGCAATTAGACCATTCTAAGGAGTGTCTAAGATGCGTGAATGATCCTCTTCACTTAATAAATCCTATTTGCAAAATTTGAAACAATTTTGGCATATGAATATTATGATTCTTTGAGATAATGGGATTTTCTTATATATTCATGTGGTTTCAAAAATTTATTCATATATTGTGTATGTATTGGAAAATGAATTGTCATGATAAGTGTGCATTTTCATCTTGATTTGTATTATTAGAATTGATGATATTAATTTTCTATGTGAAGAATTGATATGAAAATGCTTTAACAGATTTATGTATGTTTTGATAAATACTGCTTAACCGAGTAAGAATTTCCATGTTATGTAATATGTTTAATTAATTGATTTGAGATACTGAATCTACTAGAAAATTCATTAAGAACCCACAAGTGCACTTGTGAATATATGATAGAGTGAACAAGGTGAGACAAGGATGAATATTTGATAGGATGAGAATCCGACAGACGTGTTTGATAGATTATACTATATGGTAATGGTTCCCTCTTGGAGTTGCTCTTTGGGATTGTAGTCGAATATTTTGCTATATTGAGTTTTGACAAATCTTTATTGATTTTCTTTCATGTTATGTGGTGATGAACCTATCTTCATATTATCATATTTTGATGTTTATTTTGATGTTATTGAATATTATGTTTTCAATTACTTGATTTTCTTACTGAATGATAGTTTTTCAATTAATTTTGAGATTACAGTTGTTGAATAGGTAAGCTTATTTTGATAGCTCTATTTATTTTCAAATATCATTTACAAATAATGTTTTGGCTTTTATGGGATTATCTACTCACTGAGTTTTTATAAAACTCACTCTTTTCTTTTCAAAGTTTTTTAAGGCCCCAGGATACTCCTATTGTCCCTCCACCCCACATTGATATTGGATCTGCTCCTTGATCGAGTGGATCATTCCTACGGAGTAAAAAGGTATATGAATTGTGGAAATCAATGGTAGTTGGTAGGATTATATGTGCATGTGTTTTATGCCTCCAGTAGGACTTAGATGGTGTAGTCTAGGCCACTACATTTTGTTGTGTTGTTGTGCAGGTTGTGATAGACATGTAGCCCTTTTTTGCTTATATAGGCCTTGAGCCCGGATATCCAAAAAATAGAGGTGACTCTGCCAGATTTTCAATAAAAATGTATGTGTGCATATTCAATTGTGTTGGTATGGTTATGTGTCTTAGCTTGTTATTTTGCATGGCTAGGCTTGTAGAGGGTTCCCTAATGGTGACCTTTTACGTTGATCACATCTCATGGGCTAGGCATGACAAAGTTGGTATTAGAGCATAGTCTAGGGTTTAGATGCATGATAGACGTCTCCAACTGCCATTATGGGATAAGCATACCTAGTTCATGTTAGTGCGCCTAGGAGCATGACACATGAATGAGGATGTGTTGATACCCACATCATGAATAAGTTAAAAATCTCTGCATTGCCAAATTCTTTTAATCCTACATGTATCAATGTGCTTGAACCTTGTTTAAACAGATCTTTGTATCATATAATAGGAAAATTTTCACCTAAGACTTGATCAAGGGCTCATCTTGGATGGCAATTAGAAGAAACATTTAGAAGAGGTTCTCATGAGCCATCTTCTTCTACACCAATACCTCAAGGTCGGAGTAAACCTAGAGGCTGAGGTCATGTTAGAGGCCAAGGTAAGCTTGCACGAGCAAAAGTGCAGCCAGAGAGTTCCCACCTTGAGTCAGAGGCTCACATCTAGAGCTTCAGCTAACCCTTCTTCTTTAGATGCCCCAGCATTGGCTACCAACTTAAAAAGAGTCATAGGTGAATTCATGGATAGATTAACTTGTCATGAAATATAGAGGTAAGAAGAAAGACAAGAGACTCAGATGCCTCCACCCTTTCCACCTCCTACCACTCCAGCTACCATGGATCTTTCTAACTATTTGAGAGAATTTCAAAAACTTCAACGTCTTAGATTTTTAGGCATTGGGTCACCTATGGATCCTCTTGAATTTCTAAATCAAATTAAATAGTTATGGCGAGTCTTGAAATGTCCAGAGGATGTATGTGTACAGTTGGTCAAGTTCCAGCTAGATGGCTCCGCATCTGCTTGGTATAGAGGTTGGGAAAGTCGTAGGTCCACAAGAGCTAGGGCCAATACTTGGGAAATGTTTTGCATAGCTTTCTTGCAACAATTTGTCCCTCCAGGACAATAATATACCAAATTGTAGGAATTTTAGTATTTAAGACAGAGGGGCTATCAATTTTAGAGTATGCCACATAGTTCCTCCACCTTTTGCAGTTTGTCGCCAATATGATTTCCACAGAACAAGAAAAAGATTGGAAGTTTGTTAGTGGCCTTAATGATCTCTACTTTAATGTTATACAAGTTACTAATGGCACTACTTATTAGCAAGTGTATAGCTGGGCAATTGAGCTTGAAGTGAGATCCAAAGAGAGGAAAGAGGCAATAGAGGTAGCAGGTAGCTCAAGGAAGAAATCTAGATATCAGAGTTCTAGTAGTAGTTTCAGAGGGTAGGCATTTACAACTTCTAGTGTACCTTTCTCTTGGAGACCTAAGTACCCGTACCTTCATAGATTTTGGGTATGGGTACTCAAAGTCATAGGCTTATAGCTTCCAACTATCGTCCTCTTGGGAGGGGATCCAGTTTAGTTGACCTACTTTAGCTTTGTGTCAATTTTGTGGAAGAATGCATTCCAGGGCTTGTAAGCAAAGAGCTAGAGTCTGCTATGGATGTGGTCAAGTAGGCCACATGGTGAGAGACTAGCCCTATGCTTCCATTCTGCCTAGTGGCATTAGAGCTATGGGTGCATCTGGGAGTGCTCCACCTTGATTTATATCACCCACATGGCCCCTAGTGTCTAGTTTTGTAGCTGGAGGAGGAGGTAAAGATTTTACTAGTAGACGCTATGGCAATAGTTAGGGAGCTACGACGAGAGTGTGCACCCTGACTAGGCCGGATGCCCAGCCTTCAGATGTTGTAGTTACAGGTACATTGGTAGTTGATTCTATCCCAACTTATGTGTTGTTTGATTCGGATGCTACTCATTCATTTGTATCTATTTACTTAGCTATGCAACTTGCTAGACCCTGAATGCCCCTAGAATCATAGTTGTTGGTATCTACTTCCTTGGGTTAGACATTGACAACTAGTGAAATGATCTCTTCTTGTAAGATCAATGTTTATGGCACAAATTTGCTTGCTGATTTGATTGTGTTGGATATAGTCGATTTTGATGTGATCCTAGGCATGGATTGGTTGTCAACACATTATACATTTGTTAATTGCCATAATAAACTAGTTACCTTTCATGTAACAGATAGAGAAGTCCGTGTACTTTAGGGAGATAGGGGTGATGTCCTTATTAACCTAATTTTTGCCATGCGTGCTAGCAAAATGATTAAGAAGGGATATGAGGCCTATTTAGCATTTATCTGGGACACTGAAGCGATAGAACTAAAAGCAAAAAGCATACTGGTAATTCAAGAGTTCCTAGATGTCTTCCCAGAAGACGTACTTGGAATGCCACTAAAGTGAAAAATTGAATTTTGCATTGATGTTGTTCTTGGAACTAATCCTATTTCCATTCCCCTATACTGTATGGCACTAGTTGAATTGAAGGAGTTGAAGGTATAATTGTAGGAGTTGTTAAACAAGGTTTTCACTCATTCCAGTACTTGCCCTTGTGTTGTTTGTGAAAAAGAAAAATGGAACCTTGAGACTTTGCATTGATTATAGGTAGTTAAACAAGGTCACAGTGAAGAACAAATACTCACTGCCTAGAATTGATGATTTGTTTGATCAGTTCCAAGATGCTCAATACTTTTCCAAGATTGACTTACAATCTAGTTATCACCAGCTACGAATCTAGAAGGAGAACATTTCAAAGACTGCCTTTTAGACTAAGTATGGTTATTATGAATTATTGGTGATGTCTTTTGTTTTGACCAATGCCTCCATAGATTTCATGGATATGATGAATAGAATCTTCAAACCTTACTTAGATCAGTTCATGATTATATTCATTGATAATATTTTAGTGTGTTTCCCTGATGACCAAACTTATGAACAACATTTGAGATTGGTGTTGTAGACTCTTAAGGAGCATCAACTTTATGCTAAATTTTCAAAATGTGAGTTCTAATTAATTAGTGTAGCTTTTCTGGGACATATGGTTTCAAAAAAAGGCATTAGTATGGATCTCAAAAAGGTAAAAGTGGTGCAAAACTAGCCTAGACCCACTTCAGTCATGGATATTCATAGTTTATTGGGTTTGGCTGGATATTATCACCGTTTTGTAAAAGATTTTTCTTATATATTGGCTCCATTGACCAAGTTGACCTAGAAACAAGCTAAATTCGAATGGTCTGATGCATGTGAAGCAAGCTTCTAACGACTTAAGGAGTGCTTGACTACAACACCAGTGTTGGCCTTACCCATCAGTGACTATCATTGTACCATATATTGTGATGCCTCTAAAATTGGTCTTGGATGTATTTTGATGTAGTAAGGTAGAGTCATAGCCTATGCATGAAGGCAATTCAAGAAACATGAACAAAACTATCCTACTCATGATCTGGAGATGGCTACTATGATATTTGCCTTGAAGATTTTACACCATTATCTATATGGTGAGAAATTTGAAATTTACACAGATCACAAGAGCTTAAAATATATCTTTGAGTAGAAAGACTTGAACTTGAGGCAACACCATTGGATGGAATTAGTGAAAGACTGTGACTACTCTATTTTGTATCATCTAGGCAAGGCCAATGTGGTAGACGATGCCTTAAATAGGAAATCAGCAGGGAGCCTTGCTTACATGAAGGTGCACATAAGGCCAATTTTGAGAGTTGCATGCAGTGGAAACTGGTGGAATTCAATTACAAATAACAAAATTAGAGGTATTTTTGGCCCATGCACAAGTGTAGTCTCCATTGATTGATTAAATTATCATTGCATAGAGTCAAGATGCAAACTTAAGCAGATTGTTGAATTAAATGGAGAAAGAGTCTGAATCTGGATTGTTGAGAAATGATAAAGGGGCTTTAACTTTTCATAGTCACATATGGGTACCTGAAGTTTCGAATATGCAACAATAACTCATGTGCACAACTCAATCATTTTCCTATGCTATGCATCTTGGTAACAACAAGATGTATCAGGATCTTAGAACGGGTTATTGGTAGTAAGTAATGAAGCAAGACATAGTAGAATTTGTTTCCAGATGTCACATATGCCAACAGGTGAAAGTTGAACACCAAAGGCCCATAGGCTTACACCAGAATATAAAGATTCCTAAGTGGAAGTGGGAGAGAGTGGCAATGGACTTTCTTACTAGGCTATCCAAGACTCCGAAAGGATATGATTCCATTTTGGTGATTGTTGATCGCTTGACTTAGAGTGCTCATTTTCTTTCAGTAAAAACTACCTATTTAGCCTCTTAGTATGCCCAATTGTACCTAGGTCAGATTGTATCCTTATATGGAGTTCCATTGTCAATTATACTTGATCGAGGTACTTAGTTCACCACTTGATTCTGGAAATCTTGCCAAGAGACTTTGGTTCACAACTTCATTTCAGTACAACTTTTCATTCCCAAATAGACAGTCAATCTAAAAGGACCAGTGAAGTCTTAAAAGACATGCTTTGGGCTTGCGTGCTAGAATTTGAAGGTAGCTAGGAAAGATACTTACCCTTGATTGAATTTGCTTACAAAAACAACTACCATTCTACCATTCAAATGGCCCCATTCGAAGCATTGTATGGAAGGAAATGTAGGCCTCCACTCGGATGGTTCAAAGGAGGAGAAGCGAAGCTATTGGGCCTAGACTTAGTGCATGATGCAAATGAAAAGGTAAAAATCATTCAAAAGAAGCTATTAATAGCTCAAAATCGTCAAAAGCCCTATACTGATAAGAGAAGAAGGGACTTGGAATTTCAAGTGGGTGATTAGGTGTTCTTGAAAGTATCACCCATGGAGGGAATAATGAGATTTGGGAAGAAGAGAAAGCTAAATCCCCAATATATAAGCCCATTTCCTATTATGAGGAGGATTGTGATGTGGCATATAGGTTAGATTTACCTTCAAAATTAGGAGGTATTCATTCTGTCTTCATGTATTGATGTTGAAGAAATATGCGTCAAATCGATCTCATATGCTTCCCTAAGTTCTGGTGGAGTTGGATAGTCATACTATGAGGAGCATTCAGTGGCTATAATTGATCGTCGAGTGAGGAAACTTCACGCCTAAGAGTATCCATTGGTGATGGTCCTGTGGGAAAATCATGGGGAAAAAGAAATGACTTGGTAGCCTGAGTCCCTCATGATGAGTAAATACCCCCAGTTATTTAAATGATCTAATGGTATGAATCTTCATTTCTCATAATCATGTTTTTAGTATTTAAGGACAAATTCTTTTGTTGGGGGGAAAAGTTTGTAATATTGTATTTAAAAAAAATTTAAATATTGGCTGAGGGACTGAAGTGAATTTTTTCAAATTTTCATTAGGGCCATAATGTAGTTGTTCCTTTTAGCAGGAGGGCCTTTTTGAAAGTGGTGAAAGGTCAATGGAGTCAAAATGTGAATTTCCCCATTTTGGTTTCAGCATAACTTTCTCAACGACCCCATTCTTCTTCCAGTGCGCACCAAAGTCTTCCTCCCCCTATCGCTGTTGCTTCAACGTCTGACTTCTCCCACCTTTTTCCGGCAAGCTTGGATGGCCAGTCTCCTTTTTTGGCATCCTTTAGCACCTTCCTCCTCTTCCCCAGCATTTGAAGCTGTCTAAAGCTTTGTTGTTTATTGCTGTAATTTTTCCAATGACTCCACTTCTTGCAAGTGCCATCGCCATCTAGCGGTCCTCTACCACCTTTCTCTCCTTCCCTGGTGCCTAACCCTTCCTTTGTTTAGCCAGTAGCTCACTTTTCCTTTTTCTTTAGCAGTTCGGCCAGCAACTTCCACAAGCTCATTGGCAGCATCCCAGCTCTAGCCAAGCTAGTCATTAGCAATTTAGAATCTGGTGAGTATTCTTAAATCATCAGATTTATTTTATAGCAATCCTACAGCTAGTTTCTAAGAAACTTATCATGAAACCTTTACTATGCTAGCTAAAGAAATTTGAAAATTTCCTTATTATTTTGTGTTATTTTCCTTCAATGAAGTCTCTCTTAAAGGATTAAGCACACCAACACCAAAAATTTGGAAATTTCAGCTGAAAAACCCAAGTAGGTAATATTGGCTATTTGATTTTAAAAGTTTAGTTGATGTTGAACTTTAATCTTAAGGTTGGATGATGTGCTTAGCTAGAGAATCTTTAGTTTAAGCTTAAATACTAATTTTAACATCGATTATATCTACTTAGGTTGAATAGCTTGATTTCTATACGTGGGCTGATTTAGCACCTTAAGCAGTAATTAGACAATTCTAAGGAGTGTTTAAGGTAAGCGGATGATCTCCCTCACTTAATAAATCCCGTTTGCAAAATTTAAAACAATTTCAGCATATGAATATAATGATTCTTTGAGATAATGGAATTTTCTTATATATTCATGTGATTTTGAAAATTTATTCATATATTGTGTATGTATTGGAAAATGAATTGTCATGACAAGTATGCATTTTCATCTTGATTTGTATTATTGGAATTGATGATATTAATTTTCTATGTGAAGAATTGATATGAAAATGCTTTAACAGATTTATGTATATTTTGATAAATATTGTTTATCCAAATAAGAATCTGCATGTTACGTAATATGTTTAGTTAATTGATTTAAGATACTGGATCCACTGAAAAATTTATTAGGAACCTACGAGTGCACTTATGAATATATGATGGAGTGAATAAGGTGGGACAGGGATGAATATTTGATAGTATAAGAATCCAACAGACGTGTTGGATAGATTATACTATATGGTGATGGTTCCTTCTTGGAGTTGCCCTTTGGGATTGTAGTTGAATATTTTGCTATATTGAGTTTTGATAAACCTTTATTGATTTTCTTTCATGTTATGTGGTGATGAATCTATCTTTATAGTATCTTATTTTGATGTTTATTTTTATGTTATTGAATATTATGTTTTCAATTACTTGATGTTCTTGCTAAATGATAGTTTTTGAATTTATTTTGAGATTATGGTTGCTAAACGGGTTAGCTTATTTTTATGACTATATTTATTTTTGAATATGATTTATAAATGATGTTTTTGGTTTTCATAGGATTGTCTACTCACTAAGTTTCTATGAAACTCACTCATTTTTTCTCAATGTTTTTCAGAACCCTAGGATACTTCTACCGTCCCTCAGCCTGACATTGATACTGGATCTACTCCTCGATCAAATGGATCAATCTTGTGGAGTATAAAAGTATATGAATGGTGGAAATCAATGGTAGTTGGTAGGATTGTATGTGTATGTGTTTTGTGTTGGATGCCCAGTAGGACTTAGATTGTGTACTCCGGGCCACTACATTTTGTTGTGTTATTGTATAGGTTGTGATGGACATGTAGCCTCTTTTTATTTGTATAGGCCTTGAACCCGAATATTTGAAAAATAGAGGAGATTCTGTCAGATTTTTGGTAGAAATGTATATGTGCATATTCAGTTATGTTGGTATAGTTGTGTGTCTTAGCTTGTTATTTTGCATGGTTAAGCTTGTAGGGGGCTTCCTAATAGTGACCTTCTATGCCAGTCACATCAAGTGGCCAGACGTTACAGTTAATGCTATAATATTTGATACATGTTTTTTGTCAACTTTGAATTTGTTCCTAGAAGTGCTTGAATGATGCATAAAACTAACCCTTTCCTTGAAGAATCTTTAGAATTTGTTTTATATATATCCTAATCTCCAATCTTGAGTTTTGTACTCAAAAGTTTGTTAGAATCTTTGTGATTTGTGCAAGGATTCATAAGTTCAACTTTAAGATTGTGGAAAATTGAAGGTGTTGGAAGATCAAGTCTTGACTTGTGATTTCTTAATATGATCAATTATTAGCTTCCAATACTTTTCTAATGGTAAACACATCATAGAAAGCTTCTTTCTCATTAAGATCAATATGTTTTTTGTCTCACAAGTGATGAGAATTGAATAGGGAGATAATTACAACCAAGAAGCTCCACATATTACTTCAATCAATGAGTATCTTTATCTTTTTTTCTTCTTATGAATCATTAACATATATTGTATTGCATGATTCTCTTTGTCTAAGTTGTTCTTGGTTGATTTGGAAAAGATTATGAAAAATATGCTTGGTTGTGATGATAATGTGTTTAATTGTTGTTACATGCTTCTTGTCATTGCACATAAGGAAAGTTTATTAGTTTTGATATCTTTTTATCCCTATTGCATATCCTTTCATAATGTATGTTTGAGCTATGCATTTTAGTTGCTTGAAACTTGTACTAATCATGCTTTATCATAGAGGAAACTTTGAAAGGAAATTTACACACAAAAATATTTCAAATGATTGTTCTTTTTTTTTTTTCAAAATTGGTTTGATAATAAAAACTCATGGATTTTTGGATTACTTAAATGTTTTATGTGAATATGTTTCAAAATGATATTCCCTTCCATGTTTCTCCTAAACTTTTTTGTCAATGTTTTAGAACACAAGTTTGGATTTTTTTATAAAAGTGTTGCTGAAAGAGGGAAGAAATTCAATTGTACTTGTTGAATTGAGAAACATTTATGTTTTCTATGCTTTAAAATGATTATATATTTTTGTTAGTAAATAAATATTTCTTGATTTCACAAGTACTTCATGCTTTTAATCATCATTTAATTTTGAAAGGGGAACATGTTTTTTAAACAAGAGAAAATTTATTTTATTTTATTGAGGGGGAGAAAAATATTTTAAAATTATTTTTTGTATATGCTTTAGATATCTTGATCGTATATCATGCTTACTTCTTCTTCTTTTTTTTTTTTTTTAAATCATTGATAAACAAGCATAATTCTAGTTTTGTTATCTTTGCTAAACAATAAATTTTGTTTTTACGATTTGCCTCATCAAATTTCATATGATTGTATATTTTGCCTTTTTTTTAGCATGGTTTAAGGGGAGCTTTGCTTATATTTGATATATTCTATGGCTCACAATTGTTTTTACATGAAGGTTTTCTTAATATTTATTTACTTGTTATGTAAAAGAACTCCTCTCATGTTTGCCTAAAGGAAGAAAGTACAATTCTATATCCTCTAGCTCATTTATTTGATAATGGTTTTCATATGATCATGGTATGATTTTTTTTGTTAATTTTGTTAGGTTCATATAAAAAAGAGTTATGTTTTTACTTTCAAAAGAAAAAAGATAGATGAAAAATAAGGGAAGAAATTAATAACTTTCTTTGTTTGACCTCATTTGTTTCAATATATTTGTTTATCCTTTTTGTTAATGTCAAATAGTGGGAGAAGAAAATAAAAAGAAAAACATATGCACTTAATGTATTGATTTCTTGTTAAGCTTGTTAAGTCAAAACATTATCTTGGGCATGTTTTTCTTTGGTGATTTGTCATCATAAAAAAGAGGGAGATTATTTGCCTTAAGGCTCTATATGTTTAGTTTTGATGATGAAAAATAGAAAATTATGAATATATATGTTCAAATAGCAATGTATGTTATTGTGCTATATCATTTACAAGTATTAATAGACATGTTATGCTATGGTTAATGAATATATATGATAAGAATATAATGCATGCTCTTATGCTAATTTGTTTTAATTATATATTTGAATCACACATTAAGATAAATTAGATTGGACTAATTATATGGATTGCAAAATTTATGATTATTTTATAGGATTGTCCAAACAAGAAAGAGTAAGTATTGGAGTCAAGCATTGGTAAATCTTGTCTTGCTCATCACTAGAAGAAAGTCAAGAGAGAAGAGTTATTCCTAGTTTTACAGACTTAAAAGATTGAAGCTTTCGATGCCTAGACGTTTCAAGAAATGCCATAGGTCTTCATTAGGTATAGTTTTTTCTATTAGGTTTAAACTTTCTTCTTAAATTAAGTTTTTCTTGATTCAGAGTTGAATCTTGTTTTACAATTCTTCACTTGCCCTATCATATTTCATTGGCTGACATTGGTTTCAATTGATGAATTCTTTATTTAGGTCTTACTTTAGTTAAAATGTAAACATATTAGATTATTTGAATTTAGGTCATTTTTTGAAATTATTTTTAGAAGGTTTACCTCAAGATTTTTCTCAAAGAGCTTTTGAAATATATTCAACAAAAATATTCTAAGATGTTCTTGCATGATTTATCAAATTATTTAAACTTAAAAAAAAAATTTTGCATTTGAAATATTTTACTAAAAAGATTCCAACTTACTTTTAAATGATTTATTATATTGCTTAGACTTGGAATTATGTTTTGGATTGAAATATAAGCTTTAAAATGATTTTTAATGGTCTTGTAATGAATTTCAAAAGTTTGAATTAAAAATTTGACCACACGATTCGAATCTATAATTATACTTGATTTTGCTATTCTAATCGTGATCATGATTGCAAGTCAAATTTTGAATTTGTGATCATGATCACAACTTCTAAATGGTGCCCGTGATAATGATTGTAGCTGCAAGACAAGTGACAAAAAGGTGTCAAAATCTGATGATTCAAATCCAAATTTCAATTATATTTTACAACTTTGATTGCAAGCATATCAAGGCTAGCTGAATGTTTGCAATTATCAATGATTCAAATTAGATTTAACACTATTTTTTGCAATTTGAATCAAAGCCTACATAACTAATATTTCACGATTCTAATGGTGATCATGATTGCAAATCAAATTTTGTATTTGTGATTATGATCATATCTTTTGAACTATATTTGCGATTAGGATCACAATCATAATCGCATGGGTAAATTTTTGAGATAATAATCATTTTTACTGAATACCATGCTCTCTTGTTATAAATATCTAGCAAATTCCTAATTCCTAAGAGGCAGACATTCTCTTTTCATATATATTTGAATTCTTTATCTAATTTCTTTGATATAGGCTAGATTTGATTGATTTCATATCTACTGAGCTTTAATTTGTAAATTTGAACTGCAAAGTTCTTTAAATTCCTATTATATCTTTCAAACTTATTTGGTTTTTCTAGGATGAACCTTACCTACTTAGGGTAGAAAGAGTGGTTAAGCTATTTGTTTTTCTTTTTTGATTGAGTAGTTAAGCTTTTCAAAGGATTTTTTTTTATTGTGGTTGAGCAATTATTGTAAAGGTTTCTCTTTGTATTGATTTGAACTTAGAATGACTGATATTTAATGGATTTAAGCTTGGTTGAGAGCTTGGAAGTAGATATACACTTTGAAGACTATTTTTTCAAGGGGAAACCACTATAAATCCTGTGTTTGAATTTCTTTATCACTACTTTCTTTATTTTTTAGCAATTTATATCGTGATAACTAATTTTACTCTTGTTGATGGATGAGCTTCTGGATACTTTAATTTTTTATTGTTGAAACTTATTGAGCATTTTGTACTTCATTATTTATCATTTTCCTTAAAAGTTAATTTGCTTGGAAGAAGTGATTTCCATATATGAATGTGCTCATTGAATTTTGCTTATGTATAGTTAAATGAGTTGCTTTGCACATGTGCTTTAATATGTTATTTTTTGTGTGTAAACATCTTCATCAAATTATCTTGTGTTTATTTGAATAAAATCATCTTATGATTTTCTAAAATCAAGAGATTTTAGAAGAGAACACTAAAATTTATGAAAATTTTCAAAACACTCAATTCATTCTCTTTTTTGTTGTGGGTTACCTTGTCCTATATCTCACTTCCGTCTTATTCAATGCTATCTTCCTTACTGCCACTTAGTACTTGTGATATGCTAGAAAATAAAAATTGGGAATTTTTATGGGGTTCTTCTAATAGTAGAAGGAAAATTCATGCAGGGGATGACGATTGTAAGCCTAAATCATATCAAGGCCTTGGTTTTAGGAATGGCAATGGGGCGGAGCGGGGCCGGGGAATGGGGTTCCCATCCCTGACCCGCAATGTTAGGGAGAAATTGGTCCCCATCCCCGATCCCTATCGGGAAACGGGTCCCCGTGAGATTTTTTTTTAATTTTAAGATCCTATTTTTCTTTAAATAATGCAAAATTAATTAAAAAAAACACAAAACACAATCAAAACACAAGAAGTGGACATGCATATGCAGTGAAAAGTGTCACAACATGTATACGTAAACAAAAACTCTAAAAGGGATGGTGGGAGAGCCTACCCCAGAAATAATGAGATCCTTGCTTCAGTTTATTTTTTATATTCATACATTAATGCCCTTAAGCATAAGTTATGAAATTATGGAAGGAACAATTAATCCATTCAGCTATGATCACTTTTAG
>JANHAO010015519.1:0-14827 GCA_026873985.1 Saraca asoca | reverse complement strand
TCTGCTATGTAAAGAGCTGGACTAAAGGTTAGTAAGCTCTACCTTCACTCTAGATTTGATCTAGGATGCTTTGAGACCTCAAACTTGTGGTTCTATGAGAGATTTGCTCAGGCAAAGGGGAGAAATTTTTTTGAAATTTTCGGCCCTTTGCTGCCCCCTTTGGCCAAGCAAACCTAACAGTTTCTTTCTTTCATTTTCAGTCTAGAGAGATTTAGGCTTAAGCTTAACTTCACCATTAATTATAGTTCTAGGGGGATTATATCCTTCTTCTACTAGTTCCCACATATCCATATCAGTTGCCTCAATAAAGTCTTTCATCTTCTGTTTTCAATAGGTATACTGTTCCCCATTGAAACTAGGAGGTTTGTGCATAGGTGGACACTTAGGTAACAAGAAAAAGTTAGAATCCATAATTAAAAAAAAAAGATATAGGTGTATCAAGTGCCAAAGCTCTGATACCAACTGACAATCCCAGTAAAGAATTAAAGTGTGGAATATGTACGGATCTTACCCTTTTCCTGTTAGGGAATTTATATGCACCTTTATCAAATTTAATATTTCTTTTGATGGAATGTGTAGAAATTGATAATTAGTAAGTGTGAAGACAACAAAATATAAAAAATTGACAGTAAGAGTAGTTAAGAAGTAAGTGAAGAAAGAAAATTGAAGACAGAAGTTTTTAAAGTGATTCAACTTGAATTGAAACCATAATTCAAGTCTACTCCACTTAATCTTTCTTAACTGAAAGACCTCTTTTATTGAAAATAAAAACCTTTAGGATTATTAGGCTCCTAAATTGCCAATGTTTACGATAACACACAAGAAATTAACAGGCTTCTTGCTAACCTAAAAGAATTAAGACAGGCTCTTCTAAACCTATACAGATTTCTAACTCCTAGAAATCTTAAATAAAAAGGAATTGAGTAAAGAGAGATTGAGGAATACAATACCAGAGTCTGAGATGAAAATCTCAAATAAACTAAGATAAACTCAAGTAATCTTTGATCTAAAATTCTTGTAGAAATCTCTAAAGATTTGGTTAGATAGAAAGAAAATCATGTTTTGCTCTTAATCAGATGTTTTGCATTGAATTATGAAGAAAAATTGTGAGGGATTGTTTATATAGTGAAGGCAGTTAGGTTTGAATAATTACTGTAATCGTCTGTAATAGAATAACTCACTTTTAGTTGTTGCATCGATTGACGCATTAATTATGGTCTGTTATTGCTAACTCATCGATGTGGTAATCGAAGTACAATGTGTTATTTACAACCTTTGCATCAATTACTGCATCAAAGTAGCCATTTTTCAAAACCTTCGATAAAAAAGATTTTCTTCATGCATCGATATGACTTCGATTTGTGATATAAACTTTTCACAAGTTCTTTAACACATCGATGTACACATCGATTCATGATATAAAAATCTGTTTTATAAAATCTTATTTTTCTTCAAATGATTTTTCTACCTCATTATTTAGTTAAAAATTTTGGATCAAATATTATTTGAGCTTATTTAGAAAAGATCCTATTGAAACAAAATAAGTCCTAAAACTAATCTTGGATCTCTTGAAACTTAAATCAAATATCTTTAAACCTGTAAAACAACAAATCAAAAATACTAAAATATATTGTTAGATAAAATTATTTTTCAACATTAAAACAAGGAAAATATATAGCTTAGAATAGTCTAGGCTAATAGTATCTAATCTATTGAAGAACTTTATTGATAAGTTTATAATTAATTATTAATCTTAGGGCTCCTCTTTCTATTTTAGCTTAATTTTGAACATAAAAAGCTGATTAATTTTTTATCTAATAAATCTTGAATTTCTTCAATGAATTTAAGCTTAGTCTTATTAATTTTTTTATCTAACAAATCTTGAATATTTTTTTGCAATAATTTAATAATTCTTTTTTCATTTGGATTAGTCATGCTTTTGTAAGAATTTTTCTTTCATCAAAATCCTTTTCATATGATAGAGAAATCATATGTTGTTTTCTATCCTAAAAGGCATTTGAAATTTCTACACAAACTTCTTTCTTAAAAAGAATTTTTAATTCTTCAATTTTTTGTTGAATTTGAGGATTTTTTAATTTTTGTTCTATTACCATATAATAGCCTTCATTTTGAAGATCATAAATAATTTTTTTGTTTCTCCTAAGCATATTTATTGAATGTATTTCTTTTTCTTGAATAATATTGACATCTTTGGATATAGGAGATAATGTAAATTTAAGATATATCTTATTGAATTTTAAAGGATAAATTCCTTCTAAAGTTACTTTAAAAGGATAAATTTGAGTTAAAAATGGAGTTCCTAAAATTATTGATTGATTCATATTTTTAACTAAAACAAAGGTATTCTTGAAACAAATTCATTGATTACAAATATTAGCATCGTCTAGTTCATAATTAATTTGCATATTGACACCACTATTATTTGTTAATGATTCTTTTATTTTCCTATAGTATTTTGTAGGTATTAATCCTTCTTGAATGCAATTTAAATCTACTTTAGAGTCTATTAAAACATGAAATGTTTGACAAAATTCATTATTAATTACTAGATTAATTTCACATATTCATTTATGAAATTGAATTCTTTGAAGAGTATTTATATATGAGTCTTCTTTTTTTTTTTCATCTTTTTCTTGATAAGTTTTGATATTTTGATATTGATTTTCATTATCTTGTTGTTGTTGTTCTTCTATTATTGCTTTTCTTTTTGTATTCTTAAGATAATTTTAAAATTTCTAGTTCAATTTCTGAATTTTTCTCTTTAATTTCTTTTTTAATATTATTAATTTCTGCTAGTAAATCTTGAATAGTAATTTTATTACTAGGATTTTCAAATCTATTGAATATTTCTTGTGAATTGTATGGTTTTACTTTTTCTTTATTCTCTTTTTGATCAATTATTTCTTTAAGCTTTAATAAATATTCCTTTTGAATTTTTTCATCTGTAATTTTATCTATTATATCCATTAGAAGTCTTAAATCTTTTGAAAGAACATTAATATTTGGTGAGGATTTTATATTTTTTTAAGATGTAATATTATTATTAATATTTGTTAAATTTTGTTTTAATTTTAAATTATTGATTATCTTGTCTCTAGAAGATGGCTCATCTTTTGTAGGGTTTTTATCTTTCTCAAGGTTTTTCCGTAGCAAGTTTTATTTGATTTTTCTTTTCCTATTGCTATTTTGTTTTTTGCCACTGCTCCTATTTTGTCTCCTCTTATAAAGTGTTTGTTGAATAATGTTGCTACATGATTTAGGTTCTCATCTTTTGGTTGTTGGTTGAAGCATCTTTTTTAGCCTCATTATTTACTATCTTAGATTCTAGCCTAGGTTTGCATTTGATAGTTTTAGTGGTTTCCTTTTGATGAAGACTTGATCTTATATCAATGTTTACATAAGGTTCGTAGCCTTTGTTTTCAATTCTTTGGCTTTTAACTTCAACTTTTGACTTTTCAATTGGTTTTGGTTTTTCTTCTTCATTTTTATTAAACTCTTTTAATTTTTGAAGCATATTTTGTATATTTTTTTTAGTATTTTTGACAAAGGAATTTTCAATATTTTCTTTTACACAAAAATTTTTAAATCAAGTAAAGAAATATATATGTTGTTCATATTTCTCCAATGTTTTAATATATATCTTTTTAATTATATCTCGTGATGTTGAAGAAAATTTTGAATAATACCAATATCTTTTTTCTTTATTTGTTAAAGAGTAAATTTTTTTTTTCAAGAAATTCTTTTTCTAATTTAAATTCTCTTTTTAGCATATTAAGTTAGTTTCTCATTTCTGAATAAGTAGGTAAAGTTGGTTCTTGTGTTGAAACATAATCTATTTTATATTGAGATTTTAGAATATTTTTGTTTAATTTATTCCTTGCAGTTTTACTAATCATTCATTTATCTCTTGATCTATACTTTTTCTTGGTTCTAAGTCTAATAGTGAAAATGAGTCTATTAAGCTTCCAGGTGGATATCTTGAAGAGGTTTCATATTTAATTTTGGAAATTTGTTGAAATCTTAAGGTTACGTCTCCTGATGGGTTCTCAATCATTTGATTAATTATTAAACTTTCTACAAATTTTTAAGGAATTAATTCTAGTAGTTTTCATTCTTCTATAAATGAAATTTGATCATGTTTTAGGAGTTTTGGAGTTAATATTGAAGAATTTCTTGTATTGGCTTTTATTAATAAGGTTTCATGTTTTGGAAAATTTTTTAAAGCTTTATTGTTGACATTAGTTTTCGTAATTTTATAATAAATTTTATAAATTATATCTACGTGTTTGGTACCTTCTACGCATGTTCCTTCTTTTATTTTGACAAGTAAACTTAAGAAATTTTCTATATTTGTATTATTTAAAGCTATTGTGTAATCTAAAAAACTACTGAAATATACTGGACCATTATAGAGGTTTGATTGTAAACAAGCCTAATATTGAATTTTAGAAAATTGTTGCTCTTGTATCTGTTAAAACTATTAATACTGGTATATCTATTTCTAGTCTATGAAAAGGTTTTGTTAGTACTTGAATTAATCCTACATGTAATAGTTATAATATTTTTTATGTTCTTCTACTATATGTTTTGAAAGCAGATGTATTGAATCATAAGTTTTATGAATACTTAAATTTTGCTCACTAGTTTTGATAATATAATCTTGAAGAATATCAAAGGTTCCTTTTTTGTAAATTTGTTGAGTAGGTACTTTAGGTATATTTCAATTACGTAATTTTTGCTCTATGTTTGAAATAACTATTTCTTGACTATGTATTATATCTTGATTTACTTGTTCTGGGCTAGGCTCTTAACCAGAAGGTATAAGTTCCTTGTTTTTGAAGGATAATTTTCTAAATAAGTGTGCCATTGTTACTTAAAGGTTATCTCTAATTGCTATAGTTTTGGTTGACTCACTTAGGTTTTTTAGATCTAACTGTACTAGACCACACCTATCTGCGGGACCATCCGACATTACGGAACCACTTAACATGCCCTCTTGGCTTCACAACGGCCGACCAACGTGGCTTTTAAGGATTACCAATGTAGCGTACCAGTGCTAACCAATGCACAATTGGTATTTAAAAACCCTAAGTTTTAACCTCTCCCTTAGCAACTATTAATGGCTCTATAGTAACTTTGATAGACACCTAGTTAGGCGCCTATCTCTCCCTTCACAAGGCTCTGATACTAAGTGGGGTGGAGCTTGTCAGGGAACTTTGGATCCATCTCTTGATTATAGAAAATAATACATACATGTTAAAAATAATTGAAAATAATGCATATATATATTGAAAGCAATTAAGCAGAGTGATGACATAGTAATGAAAAACATGGTATAAATTTTAAAATAGTAATAGCATAAAGGATTGAGAAACTACAAAATATTATTGATGCTTGAATCTTTGTACAAGATTTTGAAAATGAAAAGAAAATTACAATTTTTGAGAGAGAGAGAAGGTTACAGAAGGCATGGCTATATGGCTATTATAATGTTATTACAAACTTTGGAGATGGGAGAAAAGGCCGTGCCTTTAGTCTTGAGTAATGCCTCCTTTTATAGATGTTGAGGGAACCTTTGGACTTCAAATGCTTCTTCATTCTGATATTTGAACTTGAAATTTTATTAAATCTGCTTAACATTTGGGCTTGTCCATAAAATTGAGTTCTATTCTTCATAAGACTGGGTCCACTTGTTAGGAGAATCTTGAAAATTGTTGAAAATAAACCTGTTCATAGGTTTAAAGGCTTGATGAGTTAAATTGGGCTTTGTTTATTAATAAAAAGTTTGGCCCAACCTTTAAAAACCTGTTTCTCAACTATAGGCTAAGTTTCAATAAGATTAGGCCAATACCAAGTTAAACCTAGGCTAGACCCAGGTTTGAAAGAAGATAACTCTGTCTGTAATTGATTTGTTTTTATTCTTCACCTTTTTTTACAACCCTAATCTGTGATTGATTTGCTTTCAGTGTAGCTATCAGCCATTGTGCTCTCAACGTTCAGAAATGAATCTCACCTAACCACCAAATTCACTGCTTTACCTAGAAATCTTTACTTTTCCATATAGGTTCCTCACATTCGCTCTGGATTTCGAACTACAAAGCATTTTTAGCTCAAATCTTCAAATAGGCTTCCAATTAATGTAGTTTCTTCTCAAGATGGTGAGTTCTTTGCTCTGATACATATAATCCATCATCATTCTTGCTTGCATTTTATCTTTTTGGTTTTCCAGTTTTCATTTTTTAGTATTTTTGTATTTTATGAATCTGGGTTTTAATGATAGTTCTGTTAAAAGTGACTATGTTATTATACCTTAATCAAGTCAGTTGCTTCTGGGTGTCAGTTTCATGATATCATGTTGAGTAGCTTTGCAATGTTAAGAAGCATATTCTTAGGTTGAGCTTGCTAAACTTTATTTGATTAGATAGGTTTTTTTTATGGGCAATTAGAAACTTAATTAGTATTTATCTAATTTGTTTTAAATGTAAGCAATTTTTTCCATTTGCTTGTAATTTATGGTTCAAGAGTGAGTAAAAATATGAGGAGTCTATTTTTTTTATAGGTAAAACTCTACCCAACTATTTTGGGTAGCATGGTTAAATAGATTAGTGGAGTCTGTTTTTTATTTTTGTTCATTACTCGTGATGTTTGATTACTATAATTGTTTATTGTAATGTTAGATAACATGCTGCCAATTCAATGCAATTTTGGTGTTTGTTTTTAATGTAACTTGTATGTCTACCAAAAAAAATTAATGCAAAGTTGCCTAATAATAGAGGATTATGGCTTATAAAAGTGGTAGGAATTAAAATCTCAACCATGGAATTGCAAACCAACTTGGCCAATCAAAACATTAAAACTATAACAGACAAATGAAAGGATAATACTAACAATGTCACCAGACTTTGTACTTCCAATCTCTCTTCATTTCCTGATCTTAGATCTGCTTTGACAATACCTCAGAAGATTATTTGCCTAGAAAGCTCCAAACTTTTCTCTTATTTATTGCCTCCCTTTGATCACTCTGATCTTCAACCAACTTTGCAATATTGAATCTATATGTGCTTTTACAACTAAGTCTATTCCTGTAATATGGCACACTATTAAGGTCCAAACACATTTAACTTAGATTCAAGGCACAGAGTACAAGCACAAGCCTTCATATTGTCTAAACTTTGATGAAAAAACTACTTATTTTCACCTCCCAAGGTACATTTCTTAGTTAGTTTTACCCATAAGCTTTTGATCTTTTACTAAAATTTGTTCATATCTAAAGCTGCTTGCTTTTGCTGCATTATATAGCTTTAGGAATTTAGATTGTGGATTTCAAGTAAAAAGCATAAATTGAAGCTTAGCTTGGTTTTAAGTCATTTATCTAATCTGGGCATTATAAATTTATCAATTTTGGATCATTTGGTATAAAGTACAAAATGTTATGATTTCAAACCTATATTAATAAACTTATAAAGGCATAACTGTTAAACATATGGATAGGTCTATTGATAAGTTTCACCTTTTTTGTTTTCCCAGGTACAAGGATGGGGTAAATAGGGATATACGTAGAGGTCCTAAGTCTGGTTCCTAGCTTCCTAGATTATAAGGTGACATGAATTTTGATTGGCAATTGGTGATCTGCATTTTGCAAGTTACATACACTTAATTTCCTTAAGATCATGTATTTGTATTTTATTAATCTCCTAAATTTTTTGTATTTAGTTTCATCAGAAAAATAATTTTCTTTAAATTTCAACTTTATCTAATTTAAATGTTTTATATACATGACAGGTTTCTCTCACATGATCAAAGTTTAGTTTGGTTAAATATATGCAGAACACACTCACACATACATACACACACACTAAAATAAAAACTTACCACTTTATTTAATCTCTGTCATTAGTTTTGTGCATGTTTGTTTTCTTGGGGAATGATTAATGAATTAGAGCTGTTATCCATTTGTTTATGGTAGAAAAATGACAAGTGATATAGATGAGGATGCAACCTTGAATATAGAAGATGACAATGAAGAAAATGAAAGTAATAAGCGGCGAAGATTAACCTCAAAAGAATAGGATTAAATGGAGAAGATTCAAAAAAGTGAGGGTCCCAAGGTTTGATGTATCCATTATAGGAAGAAATTGAACGATGATTGTGGAATGTCCCATCTAAGGTGACACTTAAATATATGTCAAAAATGCCCCTCCGATCTTGCTATAGTGCAAGTGAAGAAAAGTGGAGGTACATCCACAAGGGACTTTAAATTTAGTCAAGAAGTGTCTTGTAGAAGCTTTATAGAATTTCTTATTTGTGGAAAACATCCATTCATTCTTGCAGAAGAGCATAAATTTAGAGAATTCATATATTGTAAAAATTCTGAGTTTAAAAACTTGAGTAGACATACAATTAGAAAGGATTTATTGGCTAGGCATGAGAAAGAGAGTTTCTCAAGAATGAATTAGTCAATAGTCCTAGTAGGATTTCTTTAGCTATAAATACTTGGAGATCTGAGTACATTGTGGATGAGTATATATGTATAACTGTGCATCAAGTGGACCAATATTAGAAACTTAAAATGCGGATCATACATTTTAGCGTTCTAAAACCTCCTTTTCATGGGATTTCTATAGCCGATGAGGTTGCTAGGTGTTTAAATGAATGGGGCATTGAAAACAAACTATTGAGTATCACATTTTCAATGCAAGTTACAATAATGTGATGGTCAACAGTCTTAAGCTTCAATTGGTTAATAACAAATTTTTTGTGTGTGAAGAAAAGTTGTTTAAAATCAGATGTTGCAATCACATTTTGAATCTAATTGTTCAAGCTAGTTTAAGTTTAATTGAAGATATCACTTCTAAAGTATGTAATGGTGTGAAGTATCTGAAAAATTCTATATCTCACAAAAAGAAGTTTTATGAAATTGTAGAAAATAGCTATCACTTGAATCCTAGCAAAAAGTTGAGAACTGATGTAACAATCAGATGGAACAGTACATATTTGATGCTAGATCATGTGATATATTTCAAACTTGCTTGGCGATGTTGGGGCAAGTGTGATAATACTTTCAACCATTTTGTGCTTTCTGAAGAAGAGTGGGAGAAAGTGCAATTGTTTCACCAATTTTTGAAGGTATTCTATGATGTAACAAACTTATTTTTTGCTAGCAAGACTTTTACATCTAATGATTACTTTAGAGGAGTGTGGAAGGTGCATACTTATATTTTACAAGCAATGCAAGCACCTTAAAATTTTATGTCTAATATAGTAACACAGATGAAACTAAAGTTTGACAAATATTAGTCTGATTATAGTTTGGTTTTGTCTTGTGCTATTGTCCTAAATTCGAGGTACAAATTTAGGTTTTTGGAATATTGTTACAAAATAATATATAATAATGGTTATCAAGATCGCTTGACAATTGTTTCTCGTACACTTTGTGATCTATTTGAGGAGTATAACAAGGAATTTTCCATAACCACTACACCAGTAGCTAGGGAAAGTAGTAGTGGGGGTGATTTATGTCCTAGAAGTGATACTAATTTTGATTTAGATGACTATGAAGACTTTTTGAGTTCGAGGTCTAGCTAGTTTGAGCAATCTCAATTAAAGCAATATTTTGATGAAAAGAACTTGGACTACAAGATTGATATAGATGTTCTTGAATATTGGAAAAAAGCTTCATTGTAGTACCCATTATTATCATTAATGGCCCATAATATATTGGTTATACTAGTATCTACTGTTCCATCTAAATCAACCTTTAGTATTGCAAAGAAGGTGATAAGTCTTATGAGCAGTTAACTAAATCCAAGGACTATTAAGTCACTTATTTGTCTTGAGGATTCGATATATGCCCAAGATGGTAAGTTTTCATCAATTTTTTTATTTAATTATTATTGTCTCATTTATTGCTAGTAAAGTTTTAACATAGATTATTTTTTTCCAATATTATAGAAGTATCCGACTTATCAAGAATGACAATGACGATGATGATAATGAGTCAGATTTCAACCATGATGATATAGATAGTGAAGGCGATAATAGCTGCCACATTGTCTTATAGTTTCATTAACCAAAGCAAGTAAGGTATTCTTAATTGTTTACTTTTTCTATTTTTTAGTTTTATTCTTTTTGACTTTAGAGATTTGTTTCATGACCTAAGTAATAACATTACATGATTGATTGCTTAATGTTTCCTATTTTTTGCATCTTGCAAGAAATTAACTATTTAGCCACCTTTACCTATAGTTCTATTAGTAGTATCAAGGATACAAGTTACAGAAAATAAATTCACCCTTACCTTTCATGAATTTTATAGTGCAGTAGTAATGATTGTGTAATCTATACTAATTTACTTTCCTATGTCTTGCATGTATTGTGCAACACATTGTAATTTGTATTGATTTACTTTCTTCAATCTGGTATATCCTTGCATTTTCAAGGGGTACATGGAGTTGATGCATGCAATAATTTAGCCACTTTTACTAATCAGGCAAATTTCTAACCATTAAGTAATTGCTGACAAAGTTTTGTAAGGAAAAGGAAAAGTTAGTTTGTAACTCATTCTCATGATTGAGTTTGTATATAGGAGATGGTACAATGGCACTCAAAGTTGCTCATACTATAATTCTATCAATTGTAAATTCTAGTTATCTTTTCTTTTGTTAATTTGCTAAAATTACATTCGTGCATAAGCTATTAGTTGTTTTCAATAGGTTTTCATAACTTACAAAATATACATGTTTATTTCATTGCCAGCTGGACCAAACAACGCTTGATGGTTTGTCTATTGAATGCTTCTATTGACTATTAATATCAGTCAGTCTAACAAAAGTCTTAATTGCAAAATACATGCCACTATATCTTTAACTAGATTCTTAGTACAATTTGTCATCTTGCTCTATACCAAAGTTTTAATTTTGCCATAATTTTAGTGGATGTCTTTCATGCAAGAATTATGAAATTTGGGGTTAATTGTTTTTCAACATACTATTTAGTGTGATCTTGCAATAACAATATGTCTTATGTGTTAAAAAATTTATCCTTATAGCTCGCCTGCTTTCTTTCATTTATGCTCAAGTAGTTTTACTATTACTATTTTACTACTTTGTAGACCTAATTATGTTTTACACTCAAATAGTCTATCACTTTCTTCTATATTGTTTTTAGTGAATAGAGGGTCCCTATTATTGGTTTTCTGACTTTGGCAAGTTCGCTATGAGGAAATCTTGTTTGACCCATGTTATTTAGATGAAGTTTTAGCAGAAGGTGCTAGAAAAGCTACTGACATAGCAAATGTTACACTCTATAATGTTTACGAGGCAATGGGATTCTGGAAAAGATAATTATAATTGATGCTATTTGTAAGTGAACTTCTATTTCTTGCTTGTGTGATATTAGTTAGTCTGTTTGCTTTCTAGCATTATGGCACCCATAAAGTAGCTTTTATGTTTGCACTAATTGTAATCATTTGGCTTCTAACCATTTTTTTTGTTGGGCTATATAATATAATACATCAAAACCCAAAGATAGTTCGTGTTATATCCCCATATTATATCATACATCAAGTTTTTCTTTTATGTTCCACTAGTACATATTTGAGTGTTAATTCTACTTTATTAGTTTGTTGATGGCCTATAAGCTTAAATTTGGGTTTTGCCCATACTCATGGGCCTAGGTCCTGATTTATAAATGGGCTTAAAATTATTTAAGCTTAGGTTTGGACTTAGACTCAAAGCCCATTATATCTTATGGGCTTTGGCCCAAGCTTGGCCTAATTGGGCCATGAACAGGTCTAATAAATTGATATTGAGTTGAAGGTATGATAGGTAATAGGCTTCTAATTATTGAGGGACTTTCTTATAAAATTATTTTTATATTCACACATAAATTTTAGTGAGAAACTTAACCATTATCATATTATATTTTTAAATTTATAATATGCTTATTATATTTTATTAAGTCGTGTTAATGTTTTATTTAATAATCTCTAGTATATATGTATCTTGGCTTTTGATCACTTAACATATTTAATGGTAGGAAGTTTTGCCTTAATTAGACCTGTTCGTTGGCCAATTGGGCTAAGCTTAGGCCAAAGCCTATAGGATATAATGGGCTTTAAGTCTAAGTCCAAATAATTTTAAGTCTATTTATAAATCAGGACCTAGGCATTTGAGTATGGGTAAAACCCAAATTTAAGCCTATGGGCATTTAACAAACTAGCAAAGCAAAATTAACACTCAAATATATACTACTGGAATATAAAAGAAAAACTTGATGTATGATATAATATGGGAATATAGCATGAACTATCTTTGGGTTCCAATGTATTATATTGTATGGCCCAATAGAAAAAATGGACAGAAGCTAGATGATTACAATTGGTGCAAACATAAAAATTACTTTGTGGGTGCCACAATGCTAGAGAGCAAACAGACTAACAAATATGACACAAGCAAGCAACACAAGTTCACTTGCAAATAACATCAATTATGATTGTCTTTTCCAAAATCCCATTGCCTGATAAACATTATGAAGTGTAACATCTACTTTATTAGTAGATCTTCTAGCACCTTTTACCAAAACTCCATATAAATAACCTGGATCAGACAAGATTTCTTCATAGCGAACTTGCCACAGTCAAAAAACCAATAACAGGGACCCCTATTCACTAAAAGCAATATAGGAGAAAGTGATGAACTGTTTGAGTACAAAACATAATTAGGACTACAAAGTAGTAAAATAGCAACAGCAAAACTACTTGAGCATAAATGAGGGAAAACAAATGAGCTATAAGGACAAATTTTTTAATACATAAGACATATTGTTATAACAGGATCACATTGAACAGTATGTTGAAAAATAATTTGTCACACTCTAACCTATGGAATGTGACTGGTGTAGGAGACCACTGGTAGGAAACCTTTTACAAGCATGATAATGCAAATTATGTTGAATATTCACAATTTTATAAATACATTTTTTAACATTTACAAAACAATTCTACCAAAAATCTGACAGAATTTCCCCTATTTTTCCAACATTCAGGCGCAAGGCCTACATGCACAAAAAAGGGCTACATGCCCAATATAACTGGTACAACACATAACAAAGAATAAAGCAGTGGCCCAGGCTAAACAATCCCTATCTTACTGGACATACAGACAACATACACATATACATTGCATTCCTACCAACTGCCATCAACTCCACCATTTGTATACCTATATGCTTCGTAGAAGTGACCTACTTGTTCAGGGAGCAGATCCTAAATCTGAGTGAGATGGAAGGACCGTAGGAGAATCCTGGAGCTCTGCAAAATAAGAAAGAGAGGAGTGAGTTTCATAGAAACTCAGTGAGTAAACAATCCTCATAATCACCCATAAACCCCCTATAAAAAATCATGCTCGAAAGTATATATAGATATATAAATACATTGCCATGAAAATAGGCTTACCTATTTTACAACCATAATCTTAAAACAGATTTGACAATTTCCATTGATCAAGTTAGTTAAACAATTAGATTAAGATATTTAACAAAAGGCAATAAGCACAAGGCATGATATTATAGAAAATATCTATCATGATGTAAACATAAGAAAATATGCAATAAAGCTTTTAAAATACAACAATAGTCATACAATAACATACAAAACTGAAATCCCAAAAAGGGTAACTCCAAGAGGGAACTACCCTAATATAAACCTGATCCATTAGGCGCGTCTACCAAATGATTAACCTTATCCCGCCTTATCTCTCCATTACATATACACAAGTGCACTCATGGGTTCCCAATGAATTCCCTGGTGATTCTAGGACTTTTGTAAAAATCTAATTATATCACGTAGCATAAAATTCTTATTCGGGTGAGTGGTTTTTATCAATAACATACATAACATGTTTAGGCAGTTTATGTCCATTCATCACATAGAAAATATAATCGCTAATTTCAATAATATAAGACAAAAAAGAAAATGCATAATCCTTATCACGGCAAATCATCCCATATACACATACAACATGTAAATATACTGCTGAAACCACTTTAATATATATAAAGAAAACTCGTTGTTTAAAAAGGATTAATGAGATTTCATATAATAAAAGAAATTATTTCCTATTTATATATGGGATCATGAAGTGAAGAGGATTGTCCACTTACCTCAAGCCCTTCTTAGAATAGCCTAATTGGACAATTAGCTAGAACTTCAAAATTTGGATATTATTGAAATTAAATCTTCAATTGAAATGTTTCTGAAGCAAAACAACAACAAAAATTCCATTTTCCATTAGCAACTTCATACTAGGGTTTTAAATAGACATCTTGGAATCTAATTATTAGACTGTTATAAAGTAAATTTTCTATTCTAAGATTACTCCACATCATCCAAAGTGTAGGTGGGGAGCTTGCCATCGGTGGGAGCTTCATCAGCCAGCTAATGGGGGGATCGACCGAACAGTACAGAAACAAAGGACAAGAAGCTACTGTTGCTATCAGAGTTGATCCAAGAAAAGAGAGGAGCTATTGGAGAGATGATTAGACAACATAAAGCTTGCTGAATGAAGGGAAGTTGATCGATCAAGCATGGTAGCAATAGCTCGGTAGAAGCTTTAGGCCGGAGAGGCTATACACATGAGCAGACAGGCTTGTGTTGGGAGGCTTCAAAAATAATGCTAGAGAAGAGAGAAAGATGTTGGAAGATTTGTTAGTCTGGATGGGTGTCCTAGACCAATTTGATTGAGTTCTATTGCATCCTGGACTATACATTCTGTGCATTTAGATATAAAGGTTGTACATTCATCTTATA
>JANHAO010015518.1:0-14789 GCA_026873985.1 Saraca asoca | reverse complement strand
TTTATTATCAAATCAACAGAATGTACAGTATAAGATATAATAGAGCTCAATCCAATTGACTCTAGGGCACCTATTTAACTATCATGATTAAGGTGGTTAATTAATTAGTTATTTATTATGATTTAATGCTAGCTAAATTTTTATAGACAATTCTATTTTTTGTGGCTGTTTAGTTTTGGTTGTGAGGTACCAATAAAGTGTTGATCTGCTACTAGGGTAGATCAATTCTTTTAGAGAAATTAAAGGTAATTAGTTGGATTGCTGCTGAAATAATTCAACTAATTAAGCTTAATATTTTTAGAACTTAATGTTATTAATAAATCAATCGGGATACTGGACTTTGGTTAGTATAGCAATAAAAGTCAATTAAGTGTTGGACTTGATTAGCTAGTTTATGAGAAAATTAATAAGAATTAATTAAGTGTTGAGCTTGATTAATTTCTTGGCTAAGCAGTCAAAATAAGAATGAAACAATAGTGTCAAAGATCAATCACTAAATTAATTGTGAGAATCCCTTGGATTGAGCTTTTCTTCGTTTGATTTTCATTCATTTTTGCTTTTGTTTTGTTATGTATTTAATCTATTTGTTTTAATCTTGTTCGAATTAAATATCCAACCCCTCTTTTCTCACTGTAAATGCATAGAAATGAATCTCTGGTCTCTATAGAATCAACTTGAACTCATCCTAGCTACTAATTTAGATAGTTTAGCATTATTATTTTGCTAGTCTTGACAACCATTATTATCTTTTTATGAAGAAATAAGAAAATAATGTAATGTTTTTAATACTTCTATTATAAAATATTTTAATAATTATATTTTAATAATATAATTTAAAATAAAATATTTTATATTATTTATGAAATAAATATTATTTATTATATAAAATTATTTAATATAAAATAAAAATTAATGAATTAAAATTTATTAATATACAAATAGAATCAAAATTATAAGAAAAAAATGTTAGCATACTTGAAGAACAAACCAATATTATACTATCAACAAATGTTGGAGATTTTTGAAGTTTTGCATTTTTTTACTATTTTTAATATAGATATTTTATTTTTGAAATATATTAATGTAATTGATTATTTTTTTCCATTCCATTCCCACGATATTTTGTTGTATCAAATATAAAAATGAAATGAAACACCCATTCTATTCTTTAATCATATCAAACATATTTATAGAATGACCATTTCATTATATTTCATTAGACCAGAGATTGTCGCCCATCAAAATAATAATAACCAGATATTATATGAATATGATGTATATATAATGTAGATTAATACACAAGACTTTTAATAGTTAAACCTCAAACTAATTGAAAAATCTTTTCCTATTTTAAGCTACATGTTAAGAATATAATTGATCATCACCCATCAAAATAATAATAACCAGAAATTAATTTTGTGATAACTTGTTGGCCTCTATCAAGGTTACCCTACATCTTTTATATTATTATTATTAAAACAGGTGAGATATTCTTATTTAATGGTTTCAACTTAGCAAATATGTATAGTTTGGATGACCCTAGTCATGGCTATACAGTGTTTGCGTGTAATTAGGTTTCAATTTAAATATTATAAATAAGAGGTTTTTAATAATATTTGATATGATGTATAATAAATGATAAAGAGATATTAGCCTAGTGATTAGGAATTATATAGAGATGTAATTGACAAGCTGAGTTGTCTACCCAATTTAATTTATTTGGATTCATTAGCTTTTATCAAGTTTAAGTAAATTAGATCGGAATCTTATTCTACTACGATTATCATCTAGCTTGATAATATGATTTTAAGAGAAAAGGTCATTAGAATTGAAGAAAAAAATAGTGAGAGTCCATTTTATTAAAGTCCATATAAAACAAATATTGTGCCTAGATATTAATATGCTTTATTGTTACAGAAAGTTATTAAAATGATGAATAACATCTCTTTAAGAAACATACTAACTCATAATAAGCTAATGGGGTCAAATTATGTGAACTAGTTAAAGAATTTATAGGTTGTCTTTAAGTAGGAAAAGATAGCCTACGTCCTTGAGAAAGATCCTTCTTTGCCTCTGTCTGAAGGTTTAAGATGAAAGTTTTGACTTTGATGCTCACTTGAAACACAAAGAAGAGATTGAACAAGTAGCATGCAAGGGTGGCTTTAATGTCTCCTAAGTTTCAAAAGCAGCATGAAAATATGACTTCTTCTGAGATGATTCTAGATTTTCCAGATTTATATAAAAAGGCACACTCATATTGAAAGATACCAGGTATCTTATAAACTATTTAACTACAAGATGACTAAAGGTTTACCTGTTGCAACTCATGTACTAAAGATAATTGGGCTAATAGAGAGATTGAATCAAATTGACCATGTGATCGACAATGATCATATAGTGAACATCATACGGCATTCCCTTCTTAAGTCATATTAGTAATTTGTCATGAATTTCTTCATGAATAAGATATAGGTCTCTCTTGTAGAGTTACTCGACATGCTTAAAACTATCGAAATGACTTCATGAAAATGAGCTCTTAGTGCCATAATAACTCAAAATGAGTCTTCAATTAAAACAAATAAGAAAATATTTTACAAATCAAAGCCTTCTTTTTAAATGTGGCCCATTGCCATCAATATAGCCTTATACCTCCCAATCACCCTTTGAGTATCCTTTGGTCTTAAAGACTTTTTTGTATCCATTAGACTTGCAATCAATAGTTAACTCTATAAGATCTCACGCATCATTATGGAGCATCAAAGCAATTCATCATTTATAACCTTCATCCATTCTAAAGAATTAGTACTTGAAATAGCTTTTTGAAAAAACTAGTAAGACCTCCATCATTGAGATCAAATTTATGCTCCTGTAGATATACCACATAGTCGTTAGCAGTTCTTGGTTTACAAGTCATTAGGATTTCCTCAAAGATATTTCATTTACAAGACTTGATTTTTTTTCTACTACCAGAGAAGCATCAAACTCTACAACTTTCACTATCGATTTTACCATGTGTTGTTCTGGATCAATTTGGTTTGTTTCAACAAGTGATGGTTCTGGTAGAATAGTAACTTGTACATCTTTAAGGGAGATATTACATGATATTTCACTCCTGCTATCCAACCAATAAACAAAACAAGGTCCTTTAATAACCCTGGTGGTGAGGATCAAATAATAAAATCTACTACTTTTGTAGCTGTTGTAACATCCAACAAAGTAACAATGAATAGTTTTCAGATCAAGTTACTTAAAAATTGATCATATGACTTCACTTTAATCTTGCAACCCTAGACATGAAAATGCCTAAGACTAAGCTTTTCCCACATAGTAAATCATATGGGGTTTTAAATACCAACTTACTAAGGATTTGATTCAAAATATACACCGTGGTCTTTAAAGTATCATTCTATTGAAAGTCTAGTAAAATTTAATGCACCAACATGCATCTGATTGTGTCCAAGAGCATGTAATTCAACTTTCTAATGATCCAATCTTGCTCAGGCGTTCCAATGCAAAAGGTTGTTAGCTTAAAAAATTTACAATCTTAGAAATATCTTACAAAAAAAATCAGAATTTAACACTTGCCACCTTTATCATAATTGACATACTTGATTTTTTTTTTATCATTTTTTAGTTTAATTTCAACTTTAAATGCCTCTAAAAAATTTAAGGATTCCAACTTTTTAGTAGATATTTCCCCCTAACAGAAATTGATCAATCACTAATTAAGGTGAAATATCAATATCCACCCCTAGTACTTGGCACTATCAGTTCACCTACATTAGTGTGAATAAACTCTAAAACATCTAACATTCTAGTCCTCTAGCTCTAGCAAAGAATATCTCCCTTGATGTAATCAATACACACATAAAAAAGGATAAGTTTAGATTATGAAGAATATATTTTTGTATCAATCAATCTATCCTTCTATTGAGATATCACCTAAACACTTATACCATAGCATTGAGGATCTCACATTAATTATAACTATTGACAGTGAAATTTGGTTCTGCCAAATTCTAGTAAACCAAAGTCAGTTCTTGAACCTCAAGTTGCTTTCTAATTGATAGAATGAGAAATAAAGGAGGTGGAGAGGAAGAACAACAATGGCAAATGATATTTTTAATGTGGTTTGGATGAAATCGGGTAGCATCAGTCATGGATCCCACAGGGGGTCTGTGACCGCACTGGTCCCCATGTCCACGGTAATGTTATTGCTTTGAAGAGAATTTTTACGAAGTTTTAGTATAGATATTTTAGCTTATCCTATAAGGATCTCTCTCTTTATATTTATAGAGAATGAGAGGTTACAATTGTAACTTTACATGTTGTAAATATATTACATCAAGCATTAAATGTACAAGATAATATGAATTCTCGTAATCTGACTTCTGCAAGTTGCTTTCTACAGGTGGGCCCTTTATCTGCTGGGTCTATAAAGTGACATGTTTATCTGATGCTCAATCTTAGCAAGCTTCCTAGCTAGGTAGTATGCTTCATCTCGTGAACCAATCTTTTTAGTTCGGAGTCGTTATTATCCTCCAGACAATGAGGATGAGCTTGTGAAAAGAGCTCATGCAAAGTGAATCACTTACTGTGTGAGCCGAGAGTTACGTTTAGTGTCCTCGGCTGCTTAGCAAGCTGGACTTCCTTTTATCCAGACTTTGTCTCCATTCGGGACTTTGTTAGCCTTTTCCTCATATACCAAATTATACCCATATCATAAGCCCCCTAACTTTCAGTTCATTTCATGAATTGAGAGTTGCAATTTTGTTAAAGGCTTATTTTGCAATTTGTCATGCAGTCAAAGTCTTTGCATTCAAACCATCATGTTGTCATTTCAAGATTCTAATCTTTCATTTCATCTATCTCTGGCCATACTTCTTTCTAACTATGTTTTATAGCCATTGGCTTAGTAATCTCGTTTTCTTTGGATCGTTCAATCAGGAACAACCAATTATCCTTTGAGTGTCTCAACAAACCCAACTGGTTTATATAAAGCTTAAGGAGTTCCTCTTGCTTCTCCATGGAGTAATCTGATGGGTGCTTTGGCTAAGCCCCCATGTTTCTGATAGTTTGGCTTCTGATGAAACACTTTGAGGCGTGTATGATATGTTGCATGAGATTACAAGGCGTGATTGGCCTGTGGCACATGACTCCCTTGAATAGCTTCTCTTGTTGGCTGTTAAAGGTCTTGTGCAAATCTTGGATTACTTCTTCACAATTTTTCCACAAGATTCAACTTTTCTTGTCACGCTCTTCAACATTTTTTGAATTGCTCTGGGCACGAGTCAAGAAAGGAATCGACTGAGGAGGAGGATGACAAGGAGAAGATTAAGGAGTTGGCATGCTTGTCAGTCCTTCTATCGGTGGGAGTTTGTCTCTTGGAGTCGGCCTTCTTCTTTGTGGACGCGATAGTTGTAGGCCTTATGCTTTGATCTTGTACTTTAAATCTTCTGATGTAAATTCGCCTCATTGAGTGAGGCTTTCAATAAAATGAGCTTTCTTTGTAACTTTATGTTGGATGTATTGCATATCACAGATGATAATGTGAATTTTCGTGAATCGTAGTTAAATGAAACATTTTTATGACCCATCAATCATTTTCTCATAATAAATCTGAGTGTCTAGGTGTCTTGAATAAATAATTCTAGGCTAGCCACATGAGAGTTGCAGGCATTTGTCCGTATGTGACTGTGAGCATTTGGTCGCATAAGAGCTATGACTTATAGGTCGTGTTATAGCAATCTTGTGGCTTAAGTAAATAGTGAGTTTATTTTAGCACCTCCGTGCCTTAGTGAGCTTATAGCTCTTTGTTGGAATTGAGTGTTTTTTAGTGTTTTCGTACCTCAGCGAGCTCATAGGTCTTTGTTGGATTTGAGTTTTTTTAGCGCCTTTGTGCCTCAACGAGCTCAGGGCTCTTTGCTAGATTTAAGTGTTTTTTAGCACCTCCGCGCCTCAATGAGCTCAAGGCTCTTTGCTGGATTTAAGTATTTTTTTAATGCCTTCATACCTCAGCAAACTCAAGGCTCTTTGCTAGATTTAAGTGTTTTTTAGCACCTCTGCGCCTCAGCTGACTAGCTAGCAGTAATATCGAATTAACATAGAATAGTTTTCTTTTTGTTTAACATTCCATCAGAGATAATAAAAAAAAACTTTGAAATACTTTCATTAACTTTAGTATAGCATTACAAGATTAAAATATGGTTTTGATGGAGGGCTCTTGCTCTTGGTCGATGATTCACTGAGTCTATTAAGCTTGCCGTTTTGATGGCCTCACCACATAATCCTGTAATCTATCTCTCCTGATAAGATCTTCTATACCATCCTTCAATGCCCAACATTCTGAGGTGTTTTGCTCAATCTCATTGTGGTAGGCATAAAATTTATTTTTATTGCTCCTGATCTTGCTAGGACTCCAGAGAGGCTTGGGCTTTCCAAAATCTTCTCTGTCTCGCTTTGCTGTGAAAATCCTATCTTGTGTATCAGATAGAACACTATAGCTTTCATAACAACCTTGATCTTGAGGTCGCTCACTCTTAGCCTTTTTTGTAAGCTGACTATTGGAGCCACGATTCTGACTGTCATTGCTCCTCTTCTTGCTTTAAATGGAGCTACTCACTTCGTTCTTTAGCTTGGACTCAACTATGTCAAAGGTCTCCTCCCACTTGACCTATTTGGCTGCCTATTCATAGAATTCAATGAGGTCTCATACTGAGGACTTGTACAAGCTTCTGTATAGCTTTCCATCTTTATAAAGTCCTCCAAAGATTGCTGTCAAGATATTTTCCTTTAAGGGATTTTCCACTAAATTAGCCTCCTGTTTGAACCTAGCTATGTAATCCTTCAATGATTCATTCTTTCACTAGAAGATCATCATAAGGTGGCATAGTGGAGCATGCTACTTCTTCAATGCTTGATATTTATCAATGAATTTCCTCTAATATTCTTCCCAACTATTGACACTGTGAGTCAGGAGATTTCTGAACTATGCTAGAGGTATGCTCCCCAATGTAGCTGGAAAAACACAGTATTTGACTAGAGGATCAGTTGTTTGGAGATCCATCTAGACGTTGAATGCATCTAGATGGTCACACAGGTCACTGTTTCCGTTGTACAGCAGAATTGTGAAAACTTTAAGCTTGTGGGGGAGGGGCTGCATCTCTATTTCTATAGAAAATGGCAAGCTCTCCTCATTGCGAGCTTGCTCATTTTAAGCTCAGAGCCGTTCCTCTAGCTACTTCAGCCTTTGAAGCACTTCTCTCATTAACGGGTCCTATGTCTCAGATTGCAGGCTAAAGGATTGTTGGCTCCTTTTTCTTTGTCACGGGACTGGCGACTTGAGGTATGACCATGATTGTTATTGTTCGAACTTTTGGCTTAGTGTGAGCTCCCATTTCGCTGACCTTCATGATTCTTGCACATTTGGCAGGGCTGGTTTTTCCTCATGAACCTCTTTGTGTAATTACTGGAGCTATGCAAAGATTTCTTCTTATCTTTGAGCATCCTAGGTCTGAGCTTGTGCTATCATCCTAATTGTCTCAGCCAACTTTTTCACCATGTTTTCAAGCACTTGTTGAGATTGGTGAAGTGTTTGTACCTCATTAATTTTGGGGGCTACAGTAGATTGATGATGAGTTTCGAGGGGCAAATTGATAACGTTTTCGATAGCATAAGTGTCTATTGGCCAGACAACTAGAGTGTTTGAGATTCTGATGATTCTTTCTCTCACCATTGTACTTGTAAAGACAAATATTTAGAAAATAGATAGGCCCTCTTTCTAATGCCAAAATGTTGATGGTGAAATTTGGTTCTGCCAAATTCTAATAAACTAAAATTAATTCTTGAACCCCAAGCTACTTTTTGGTTAATAGAATGAGAAATGAAGGAGGTAGAGAGGAAGAACAGTAAAGGCAAATGATATTTTTAACGTGGTTCAGCTAAAATCAAGCAATACCAGTCCTTACGTCCATGATAATGTTATTGCTTTGGAGAGAATTTTTATAGAGTTTCAATATGGCTATTTTAGCTTATCCTACAATGATCTCTTTCCTCATATTTATAGAGGATGAGAGGTTACAATTGTAACTTTACATATTGTAATATATTACATCAAGTATTAAATGTATAAGACAATATGAATTCTTGTAATTCAGCTTCTGTAGGTTACTTTTTGCAGGTGGACCCTTGTTTGCTGGATCTATGAAGTGACATGTTTGTCTGATGCTCAATCTTGGTGAGGTTCCTAGCTAGGCAGTATGTTTCATCTCATGAACCAATCTTCTTGGTTTGGGGTCGTTATTATCCTCTGGGCAATGAGGACAAGCTCGTGAAAAGAGCTCGCGCAAAGTGAATCGCTTACTGTGTGAGCCGAGAGTTACGTTTAGCGTCCTCGGCTACTTAGCGAGCTGGACTTCCTTTTATCTGGACTCTATCTCCATTCGGGACTTCGTTAGCCCTTTTCTCATGTACCGAATTATGCCCATAACAATAACCCATTTATATCCAGCCACAATATTTATTTGACTGACTCTCTAATTTTCAAACAATAACTACTCCTATGTAATGAACTTGCACTTTTCCACTATTTTCAATCCAACTATAGGCTTTTATCACTTGACTTCCTCTTATTTCTTAATACTTATAATAAATTTCTAGTGTAAATAATTGCACCTTCATCTAACCACTAAATGTTCAACAAAATGTCTCATTAGAGCCAATGGAACATCTTGATTTATTGTGATACATACTTAAATCAACTTTCTTATTTCTCAAAATTAGATTCTTTTGAGTGTGATTTATTTCCATGCTCAACACTTAATCCATGTGAAACAAAGTGAGCATAAAGATCCTTCAATTCTTGACATCATCTTCCGCTTGACTAATTATAAAGTTTATTTTATTAAAAGTTTACTCACCCTTTTAGGTGTGATATAATGTCTAAACAACATTAATTTTAATCAGAAAAGACTCTAAAACATGCTAAATCAAATAACTATTTTTGACATCCACTTTCATACCTATAAGCAATCATAATACTATACCGACTCCATGATATACTCACTAATTCTACTAACACCATCCTAAACAATTTTATCTAGTAATGAGAGGTAATATCCTTTTCAGCCTTATTGAACTTTACAAACTTATCGGCTACAAAATCAATAATCACTTTGACATTTAGAGAGTTAGCAATTTCTTTCATAATGCTTTTATCATTAGTATACATCATAATCATCAAGTACACTCTATTAACATGTGTCTACTTTTTACAAAGAGCCCTTATGCAACAGTAAATTATCATCTATCTTTGACTCTTATTCTCTCCATGCCAAATATGAAATTTGGTGATTGCTAAATATAATATCAATAATTTAGCTAGATATCTTCAACATAGGCTTGTCCTCATAATTGATCTCATTTATTGTCTTCACAATAATCAATTACATAAGTAACAAAAGATTGAGGAAATAACAATTCATAAAATTTATCATAAATTTTCAAAATTACATGTTTAATGTAGTCATGCTATAATATTTTCTCAATAATTATGCAATTCCAAATAGTATTATATTATGAAATCTAATACCGATAAGGCATTTAAGGCTTTATGATATAACACAAAAATTGAATGTCATATTCCTAAAACCTAATACCAATAGGGTAATTAAAATTTTAGGACCATCACTAATAATCCTAACACTCACATTATCACTAACAAATTATGTTAATAATATTATACCAATAGGGCATATATATTATTAACATAGTACTCTTTTAGATATAATTACAAAATTTAATTTAGTAAAATTTTATGCAATTGGTCTCACGATAGGTAAGTAGAAAATTGCACAAAATTTTATGGCATAATATGAGCAAAATTGTTTCATACATAATTTTACAAATTACACACAATAATTTAGAAAATATTCAAATGTGAAAAAAATCAAATCAATCCATAAAAATTACATACAATAGTATAATACATAAGAATCATACAGTAAAATTTTCATATTCTAAAATTATGAAATTACTACTTAAATAAATAGGATAATAATTATATAAAATATTTTTATTTCTAGAAAATTCTGGAAAAAAAAACTACAGATGGTAGTCCAATGTAGCAAATATATAGTAAATTTTTCAAACCCAAATAGCATTAAATAATTATTAAAATAAATTAGACAAAAATAAATATAATATTTTTATTTTCAAAAGAATCTAAAAAAATATCACAAATGGAGCTAGGAGAGTGAAGCATAGTTGTATAATTTTTATTGGCATCTGCCTCCTCTATAGTGGCATGTGGCCTCATAGATCATTAATACAAATAGTCAACTATATAATCAAACTTGACTCAATTTGGAAATTTATGTAATTCATCTATATTTTAAATAATTTTTATATGGGTTTCTTTGTCCAAATTTACTTAAAAGTAATCCCCTTATCAATTTGATAAAATCATTGAAAAAATTAATGTAATTTTAAAAGGAAAAGTATTAAACCTTTATTAGGTTATCTGAATGGAAAATTTTTTACATTGATGCTATTTGTGCTTGAATTTTTTGAAATTAATTGAGGGATTTTCTTTATCTAATTATTCTAGTATAAAATTATGATTCAATTTGAACAAATCTTTAATAATTAGGCCAAATTATATCAAAACAATCTTTCAATAACAAAAAAAAAAAAAAGAATTTCAAAAAATTTTAAGTTTTGAATAGGATTTGTTCAAATTGATTTATGCATTTTGCACATCATATACTATTGAGATCAAATAATAAATTGATTTGAAAAATATTCCTTTAAATTATTCAAATTTAAGAAATCAATTTTAAAAAAAAAACTAAATTAATTCAATTTGTGATTCCATTTCAAAATTCATAAAATTCATAATTAATTTATACAATTAAACAATATAGAAGAGGCAGAAAAAAATTTAAATGTTTAAACCCATAATTTTTCTCATTATATATTATGGATTTTCAACAATTTAATTACATAAAATTATTAAACAAAAATATGATATAATTTTGAGCTTTGTAACATGAAATAAAAAAATTAATTCCGATATCATTTGTTAAAATAATAAGATAAATTGAAATAGCCCAATCAACATGTTAAGATAAAAAAAACACACACACACACAAATTAGATTTACATGACTATAAAAACAATAAAATTTAAAAATTTAATAGGCATTATTTTAAAATGAGAACAAACTTAAAATTATATATATATATATATATATATTTGTAATACATATGCATTAAAATAAGAATGTATAAATCTAACTATATTGATAGAAAGAAGTCTGTTTATTAGTTAAATTATTTTTAACTAAATTATTTATTTTAAATTTTAAAATAGTATTTTATAGAATTATTATCATGTGCACTTGTTGAAAAGAAAAAAGGTATATCCTCTTTTTAATATATATCAGTTCTATATCTATGCGTTGCTCGGGAGTAATTCAAGTAATAGTTTTGCTTGCCTTTTTATTGTATAACATATTTTTGTAATATTATAATAGTTGTAACATTCATTCTTATCTAAATATTACTATATAACAAGTATCTTTCACTCATCAATTAAGGGTGGGTAAAAAGAACTTTTAATTTTCTTTTTATTTATTTCTTCTTATGTGAAAAGAGCTTTTAATTTTCTTTATATTTATTTCTCCCTATTCTAATTTAAATTGTGGATAGAATTTTTAATTTTTTTAATATTCTAATTCAAAAAATCTTCTCTTAAACTTTCACTTTCTGTTTATATAAAAAATAAGAAATTTGACATTTTATAAATTTATTTTTTTCAAAATTTTAACACTATTAAATACTTATTATATTTACAATCTATAAGTTTTATGTATTTTGATGTTGTATTTATTAACTATTTATTATATTCACATTAAAATCATAGATAACAATTTAAAATATTATACTGAATATTAAATTAGTAAATATTTTATAAACATTACAATTTAAATAATTTAAACATAATTTTTTTAATATTATATTTGAAGTTTCGGTTTATTATAATTGTTAATTTATATTTGGCTAAGCGCAATAACAATTTAATAATTATTAATTATAATTTTTGTTTTTGGTGATATAACATTTATTTGTATGAAATTAAAAGATATTAATGCAATTGAATAATTAAGTGAATTGGGAATTGATTTACATTTAATTTGCAAAGATATGTACATATTGAGACTTATCAATACATGATTAAAAATCTAGTTTGATACATAATCCCTATTTAAAATTTCTTATTTTTTAAACTTACATATTCTCTTTAAAAATCAAATAAAAATTTTGATATATTATAATTTCACTTTTTATCCATATTAAATGATTTATATATAAATAAATAATTATATTTATATAATAATAATTAAAATACTTATTAACACATAATTAATAATATCTAAATTTAATTTAGTAGATAATATCTGTCTAAAAATTTTTATTTTTAAAATTTTTATATTATCTTTAAATATCAAACACTAAATTTGATATTTCATAATTTCTATTTTTTAGAGTTTTTATCTCTTTTGAATACTTATCATAATTTTATTTAAAATATTTTTGAAATATATGTTTTTCAAAGATAATATATTAATTATGATATTTATATATAAATATAAATATAATTGAAAAAATAGTTTGAGAGCATGCATGAACTCTTATTAATTAGATAATTAAAATTTCTAATGTAAAGTAGTCAATTTAAAATTTTAAATACAATAGTGTATATATAAATTTATCTGATTACTAATATAGTAAGAAAATATTTTTGAAAAGTTAAAAAAATTTAAATAATAAATTTAATTAGTTTAAAATATCAATATAATAACTTTATCAAATTAAATTAATCAAACACATGTCCTTGATCATTTTATTATGAATTTAAATTTGATTCATTGTCAGTATAAATCAATATAAAGTATTTTACATTATCAATGAATAGAAAGATACATGTCATTAAAAAAAAAAAAAGAAGTAACTCAAAGTTTTTACCGATAATGAAAATGTTTAAATAGTTTTTTAATATTGTGACAACAAGTGAATAAATAATAGTATAAAAGTGATTTATAATGACAATAAATTAAATCTAAGTCTTTCATCCGGATGATGATCTGCAATGATTTGAAAATCCTGCAAAGAAGGCTTATGCAGTGGAAACCACCAAAATTCCTTTGATGTTCTAGTTAGCTTTCGTTATAAAATGTATGGAGTGAGTATTCAATTAAAGGCTAAGCAAGCATACGTTAAACCATTTAGAGAGGTTGAGGAAGCCTTTTACAGTTGAGAGAAGAAGCCTTACAACCAATAGTCGAAATTACAGAGTCTCCGGAGCTGGATGACTATAACCTTCAAGGATAATATGGTCACTTGGATTTTTATTGTACCGGAGCCAAACCAGTTTGGGTGTAACTAATTCTAGCTGATAACACCGCTATGTGGACATGTGAATGATGGTCCGAGCGCTATGTGTATGGCATGGATAGCCTATTTGTTTAGTACTTATTAATAGATATTTTCATATATTCAAGCATAATTAATAATTATTTTATAATAGAAATTATTATTCTTTTTTAATATAAGTTGTATATAGTTTAAATTAAAGAATATGAAAAATTTATCTAGTTATTGTGAATAATGACAAATTACATTACTCAATTATATAATTGAAAATAAAATGAGTCAATTTATGAATCATTTATTATTTGATTCAAAAATTGATTCAATAAATTTTATTGATGAATCAAATGAATTGGATCTGAATTGACAGATTGACTCATTTATTAAATAATTCAAACTCAATTTATCGATTAAATTGGATCATAACCTTGCCAATATGTTCCTTTGCTTTAGTTTTTTGGTTTTGTAGGATTTCGACCCCATTTATTTACTCATTAAAAAAAATAATTTGGGTGGGTTACACATATACAGATCATATCTAATGGGTTAAGTAATTGTGGAGTGATGAAACAGATATCAAAAGGAGCAGCTTTGCAAAATTTGAGAAAAATCTCATTTTTTGAATACTATAATAACACCCAATTTCATATTAAGGTCAAGAACGTTTCAAGTAGTAATGATTAAATTTTGAACTAACATTTTGATTGCAGACTTGTGTAGACGTAAGTTAACTATTGTAAAAATTTAAGTTCAAAATTCTAAGTTTTGATACAGTTGGATTGATTGAAGACACCATTTTTTAAAATTTAGGTAGCAAGAAAACAATTAAAAAGCAAAAGTTGGGGATTTCGTCCTCTCTCTCATATGGTTTGAGCACGGTGAAGTTTCTAATGACTTCAAAGCTAATTTTTTGATGTTTTTAAACAAGTTTGATTGAAGTATCACTAAATACATAAGAAATTAAGTAAGTTAATGAAAGAGAAAGATAAAAAAGGAATGAAGAAGTAGATGATTTGCTAGAAACAGAGGAGATTCAAGTTTCTTTGGAACTAGTAAACTAGCCGAAGAAAAAGCTTGTGTGCCTCGTGAAAGGAAGAAGCAAGAAGGGAATAGATAAAAAGGGAAAAAAAAATAGTAAAACAATGAGTATATATATAAACGGTGAAGATTCATTCGTTATTAAGAACGAATTGAGGGATTTGAAACAACTTTGGTAAACTGAGTTTGCTCCTAATCTCACCCAAAACTTTGGTAAGTCTGATGTTTTGAACTATCAACTAGGCAAAGGGATTCAATAATCTGATCCAACTGTTGAATAATGAGTAACCATAAATGTTGACTTTATATGCCAAATTTTAG
>JANHAO010015517.1:0-14802 GCA_026873985.1 Saraca asoca | reverse complement strand
ATCAAGAGGCCAAAATCTCTTGTGGCGATCTTCAACTCAGGCTTATCAATTCCAAGGATTGTGGTGCCTATCCATCTTCTTTCCTTTCCAGGTTTTATTTTATTTTCTTTTCAATTCTTCTTGTTCACGACATTAGTATTCTAAACTTTTTCCTATCACGTTAATAGTGCTGAATTTGTAAAGAATTCAACCTAAAATCCTAATTAGAATTATGTTCATTGGGCTGGATGTCATCATATGGTATCAAAGCCTACCTTTGACTGGTCGGTGGGTGCATGTACGAAGGTTCTTTACACCCCATGCAGGTTAATGAAGGAGTTGGCATGAGGTCATGCAGGTTAATGATGGAGTTGGCATGAGGACGTGCAGTCTAAAGGGGTTGGGAATGATGTGTCCCACATCAGTTAGCAAGGGAGGTCTTGGGTGCTTTATATATGAATTCGCAACCCTCCCCTTACAAGCTAGCTTTTGAGGTGGAGTTAGGAGGGTTCATATCATGATCTCTCCCACAAAAGTTCAAAGTGCCCGTGATCCCGCAATACAACAGGAACAACGACTCGAGCAACCACCTGGATGTGTTCAATACGCAAATGGACCTCTAGATGGCCGACCCCCTGGTGAAGTGCCGTGTCTTTCCCGCCATGTTAAGGGGAACATCTCAAGTATGGTTTAGGCACCTCCCGGCTTATAGCATCGACAATTAGGAAGAATGCCAAAAGAAGTTCGTCAACCAATATCGAGCATTAAAGAAATAGCTTGCGACCCCTTGCCATCTCGCGATGATCTTCCAGCGTAGGGGCGAGTCACTCAAAGACTATGTAGCTCGATTCGTGCATGAGGTCAACTCAGTGGAAAATCCTTCGGAGGAAAGTATTCTAATAGTGATCTCAGCAAGACTTCACAAAGATGATAAATTATACCAAAGTCTCTACAAGTCCCCAGCTCGAGACCTCATTGAATTCTACAAGCAGGCTACCAAACAAATAAGATGGGAAGAAACCTTCAGGGCAGAGGAGCCAAGGCACAGAGCGGACCCCAGTGATCCCACCATGAGCAAAAAGAGGGGTAGCGAGAGTTACGATGACCCCACTCCTCACCTCACTAAGAAGGTAAAGTCTTAGCGACCTGAAGATGCTTCGAAAGTTACAGCATGCTGTCCGACACATAGGGTAAAATTTTTGCCATGGAAAAGTACAACGAGGACTTTGGAAGGCCCAGACTGATGAGAGCTATAGCCAAGTCCAGGGATCCAAGCAGATTCTGCGCTTACCATAATGAGGCTGGACACACCACCTCAGAGTGTCGAGCATTGAAAGATGCCATTGAAGACCTCGTCAAGAGAGGCCGACTATAGGATTATGTGGTAATGCCACCAAGGGAGCATGCTCGGCAAGCTTAGCGAGTTGTCACCTACGAGCCTGAGCCCTCTGTTAGAACCATATTCTGATCTTGTAACATTCGTTTGTTATTAATGGTGATTGGTTGTATCAATTATTGTATGCTGAATTAGTATAAGTTACCAATTGGCCAAAAAAGGACATTGTCTAGACAAAGAGTTTTCACTCTGTCGTTGCAAGGATTCATCCAGGGGTGAGACGGCACAAGGCCTACCCCGTCGATACATCCAAAGCAAGCCACATTCCATGAACTATGACAAAGAGCGCAAAACATCCGACCACGGAACAACAAGCTCACTATGGTAGTCACGTGCAACCTTGCTATGTGACAAGCCGTCATCTTAATAAAAATAAAACCTGTCCAAGGGTGAGATAGCTTAGATCCTACCTTACGTCTGAGGGTCAGATGGCCCCAGAGCCTGCCTCGCGTCTGAGGGTGAGATGGCCTAGAGCCTACCTTATGATAGTGCAAACACAGTCTATCTAGAGGCAAGAGAACTCTAGAGCCTACCTTGCAGCCGAGGGTGAGATAGCCTAGAGTCTACCTCACGTTTGAGGGTGAGACAGCCTTAGAGCCAACCTCACATCCGAGGGTGAGATGGCCCAGAGCCTACCTCACAGCTGAGGGTGAGACGGCCCACGAGCCTACCCTAATAACATTTTCAAACTAAACGATGGACGACTAGCTTGCCACATAGCAGGAATGCCATAATGAACTTGTCGCAACTCTCATGTGACACATTCATAGCCAGCATACAGCCAGAGAATCATGGTTTGCACACCAGATTTCTCGTCAATCATAGCTCACATGCAACCTGACTCTCACTCACTGAGAACGACCAGATAAAGGGCAGAAAACTAAAGTGCAGTCGATTGGCCAAAGATACATTTCATTAATCATAAAAAATGTACATACAATAGTGCATTAAGCATCCATTACAAACTTCGAAAGTTACAGCAAAGAGCCTCTCATGCAATTACATCAAAAGAAGAAATGAAGAAACAAAGGCAAGAAGCTCAAAGACTTGGCACAACCATTCCTATAAGAAAAATAGAAAGCCAACTACTAGTCAGTGAGCTCTCACTTGCAGGAAGGACAACAACCTCCTGTTGCTTAGGCTTATTTCCCTCAGTGCATTCCCCTAAGCCAGACCCAAAGCAATTCAAAAAGTTGTAAAATGCTACCTGGCTGTAAAATGCTGCCTGCCCAGGCAGCAGCACCAAAAGCAACGTTGAGGAAAATAGCCCAAGATCAGCATAAGATCCCCTAAGAGCCGGCTAAATGGATCTTGCGACAGGGCCACGTGCAATAGGCTATCCATGTCTCCCGACGTTCTGCAATAGACCATCCATGTCTCAACGAGCTTCATTGGAAGCCAAGACACCAAAACACAGGAGGCTTATCAGTCTCCTCCATTGAATTTCTCTAAAACAAAAGGTGGAACCCCCCAGACTATAAAAAGACCCGCTCGATCCTTTGAAGAATCCAAAGGAAATCTAACTAATCTTCATCCAATGGCCTAAAACCAGTGGTAATGCCACACCAACGGCCAAAAATGGCAAATAGAAGAAAGCATGGTCTAAAGCAGAGTGAAAAGACATTTGAAATGACATTTTGGTCACGAAAGGACACTGACTGGAGATACGAATCAAGCCTCAAAAACTTGCAACTCTCAGATTACAAAGCAAATCGAGAGTTGGGGGGCTTATGTTATAGGCAAAAAGCGGCTTCGGAAAGAATGAGCCTTGAGCTTGCCAAAGGTGCCTAGCAAGCTTCGCTTCACCCTTCATCAGACAATGATACAGCAAGGCAACCCTAAGGCCAGCTCGTCAAGCAATCGGCCATCCTGCTAAAGCCGTTACCTAGCTACAACAGCACTGAGCTCACTATAGCGGTTCCCATGATGACCCCGTGCTAGGAATCCTCACTTGGGGCACCAAGCACCTTGCATGGTAAACCAGTCCCTTGTGACAGACATATATGCTAGTCCACAGCCTACAAGAAGGGCCTATCCCGTAGCCTATATCTTGCAATAGTTGGATTGTAGCCTTTTACTGTCTTTTTCATTTATTTCTTGATGTAACACAACTATAGCTTGTATTTAATGCATGTAACTCCTCCTTCCTCTATAAATAGGATTGCATTGTTAAAGGAAGTAGAGGAGGAGAAGTTGAAAAACTTTGTAAGCAGAAACTCTGCTAAAATCATTTCTCAACACATCAATAAAATCTCCACCGTGGATGTAGGGTCCGATGCTGCCTGGATTTAGCCAAACCACATTAAAAACACTGCATCTCCCCTTCTTTCTTCCTCTTGGACTGTCTCTTTTTGCACTTCAAAAATAGCTTAGGATCCCAGAACTCATCCCCCTCGTTGGTCAGAATCTGGGACTCTCCGCATGAAGCAAATTTTGAAGTCAACACAAAAGAATACAAGGTCTGAAATATAAGTAGTCCAATTAATATAAGCAGAAGATTAACCATGTTGATAGACTAAATGATTTGTGAATATCAGTGCCTAGAATTTCGTAGATGTTGCATCATTTCTATGGCAGCCGACTGGGTGCGCTATGGATTGCTTCTAATTCTATGACCATCTAAATTATTTACACTTTCCCATTTTAAGGAATTCCAATGCCTTACACTATATGATCCACCAAATGTTGCTGCTTTATCTAAAGTACTAACACTCCCATTGTAAAAGCCTTTTGTGAAACTAATTATTTTCTACCAACATTATCATTAGTTGCAACATCTGAAATTTCATGATCTGCCTCCGGAAGATGGTCATGGCTGTGGTGGCTGTATTTTCTTAGTCAAACCAAACCAAAACAGATTGTGGAAGTGGCAATAGATATAATGTAGGGATCCTTGAAGTTTGGAGGTTTAGCCTTTCTGGTTCAATAGAAGTTGAGTTGGTTATGCATTCTTGGGAAGCTATCAGCCAATATTCTTCCAAAGATTCTAGGATTCCATCTTCCGCTAATGTTATCCTTTGCCATTAGAAAGCCTTTTTGGAATACTTGCAAATATTACATAGTTAGTGTAATAGTATATAACAAGTTTGTGCATCTAGGGAAAGACTAAAGATCTTTATACTCAAGTGGTATAGAAACAAATTTTCTAGAGAATGAAATATATTTCAAAGAATTGTAGAGGATTTTGCTAAACAAGTGAAGAATTTATTTTTGAAGTTATCAATATATGACAGTTAATGTTATTAATTAGCTTGAAGATGTAAAAAACATAACCCTTAATAGCAGTTTTGGTTCGTATGGTTTTAAAGTTGTTATAATGTAAACCTTGTAGTTTTCATTTTACCAATTTAGCCCTTTTAATTCAAATTTAAAAAACTTTGATCTTTAAGGTGTTGATATCATATATATTTATTTGGCATGTTGTTGTGGGTAAAATGTAGCATCACAAAATAGGTCGGCAAAGGCCTAGCAGGAAGCTAAGTCCCATTGGAAGAAGTCTAACTTGCTGAGGTTAAGGACACTAGGTCCTGGTTTGCATACTTAACAACTGGTCCTGCATGAGCTCGCTTCGCTATACATAAGTTCATCCTTGCTGGCCGACGATTGACAGTGACCTCAAGCCAGAAATGGCTGGTGAGATAAGGTACATTGCCTAATCAAGAAGTTTAGCGAGATGGAGCGTCAGACTAGCTTATCTTAGTTCTCTGGCATAGCAAACAGAGAGGGCCTACCCATAAAAAGTAGCTTGAAGAAGCCAAATTACAGGAGTCTATGTAGTCTTATACATTAAATGCTTGATGTAATAGAATTACAATTTGTAAATTTACTATTGTAACCTCCCCAGCATCTATAAATAGGAGGAGGGAGATCACTGTAAGTGAGGTTGAAGCAGTCATACTAAAACTCTGTAGAAATTTCTCCAGATCAATATATTACCATAGACATAGGAATCGATGCTACCTAGTTTTGGTTGAGCCACGTTAAAAATATTGTGTGTATATGTTGCTCTTCATCTGATCTTCCTCTTTATCTTTGCTTGTTCAACCAGAAAATAGTTTGAATCTATAAGAACCCCTCTGGTTGGTTGGATTTTGGTAGAACCAAAATCCACCATCAACATTTTGGCACCATCTATGGAGATTTATCTGTTCTCTGGTTGATTTTTTGTATTGTGGTTACTTCACTGCACAACCACAATGGCAAGAAGAAGAGCTATAAGAGCTTTAAATGCGTTGGTTGATCCTCCGGAAGGTCATGTGTCCACAACAAACTCCTCCACTACCCTTGTCATAGGCATTACTTCTAGCTTGCCCCCAGCTATCTCTCTTCATCCTACTATAGTTACCAACAACACTGATAGAGTGTAAACTTGGCTTCATGCCAGGAGAGACTAGAAAATATGATGGGAGAACTAACTAGAATAGTCGCATTGCTAGCGCAAGCACAAGCTCATGGTGTACAGAGGTAGACTAAGGTCATTACACTCGCTAATGTCCCTTGGCAGCAAGAAGGTGGATGCTTAAGCAGAGCTCACCAAAAGTAGTTTGTGGGACGTTGCTCTCATGACCAGGAAAGGTAAATATGCCTGCACTCCACCTATCAGTAGATTGGGGCACAAAGCTTGGCAATGGAAGGGCTACTCTAGAGGATAAAGTGGCTAGAGGAGTGTCCACGATCTCAAGGTAGCCAAGCCTGCTCCAAAGAGAGATCGCTATTCTCTGCAGAGATCAAGACGCAACTCCTTCCGCATAAACTCAAAGTCCCTATGATCCTATTGTACAATGGGGACACTGACTGTTATGACCATCTGGATGCATTCAATGTTCAGATGGATTTGCAAACAATTGATCAGCTAGCCAAATGTCGAATCTTCCCAGCTACACTAGGAGGTATGCCTCGGGCATGGTTCAGAAGTTTTCTAGCTCGTTCAATATGCAACTGGGAAGAGTATCAATAGAAGTTCATCAACCAATATTGAGCATTGAAGAGGCAGCTTGTGCCCCCTACCACCTCATGATGGTTTTTTAGTGTGAGCATGAGTCACTGAAGGATTATATTGCCAGATTTAGACTTGAAGCTAACTCAGTAGAGAATCCATCTAAAGAAACCATTTTGCAAACAATCTCCATAGGACTCCACAAAGATGGAAAGCTTTATAAAAGTTTATACAAGTCCCTAGTGAAGGACTTAACCAAGTTTTATGAATGAGCTATGAAACAAATCAAATAGTAAGAAACCTTTGGCTAAAAAAAGCTTGATCGGAAGGATGAGAAGGGTGGTTCTACCCATAACAAGAAGTGGGGCAATGTGGATCAAGGTGACCACTTTGATGAGTAGACTATGAAGAAGTCCAATATGCCCAAAGGCGAGTGACCTTAGCATCTAGGTCCCCATGAGAATTACAACATCCTATCAAACTCCCAGGATAGGATATACATGATAGAGAGAGATCGAGAGGACTTCAGGAGGCCCATACCTTTGAAGGTCCCTTTCAGGCAAAGGAACAGAGAAGAATTTTGTGCTTATCATAATGAGGTTAGGCATGGAAACTCAAATTGTTGGCAGCTCAGGGATGTAATTAAAGATATGATAAAGAAAGGCTGCCTAAAGGAGTATGTGGTGCAACCTGCAGGGCAGCGACCTTAGCATCCCTAGTGAGATCCTGACCATGAACCAGGGGGCTCAGTGAGAATTATACATTGATGTATTATTATTGTTTAGAAGCTTGTGTTAAGGCTTCCCTTTGTTTTTGTTGAATGAAACTTTGTTTGTTGATTGGTCTGGCCTTATAGTGATATCTTCATTGCATGCATCTAACTTGCTCTCCACTATCAAGTGTACACAATCCTCTAAGCTCATATGTGGCAAACTCTCCTAAGCATTATGTGCGAACTCATTTGCCAACTGTGACCTTCAGTCCAGTTGAGGTGTGGAGACGCTAAAAATAAATTCATTTGCTAAATGTGACCTTCTGTCTAGTTATGGCATGAAGACGCTAAAAATAAACTCATTTGCCAACTGTGACCTTTGGTCTAGTTGAGGCGTGCAGATGCTAAAAATAAACTCAAATTCCTGTAAAGTTGTGGGCTCGTTGAGGTGTGGAGATGCTAAAAATAAACTCATTCACCAACTACGACCTTCAGTCTAGTTAAGGTGTGGAGACACTAAAAATAAACTCAAATTCTAGTAGAGCTACGGGCTCACTGAGGCGTGGAGATGCTAAAAATAAACTCATTTGCCAACTGTGACCTTCGGCCCAGTTAAGGCATGGAGATGCTTAAAATAAAGTCACTCCATCAGCAACTAAGTTACTAAGGCATGGCTTGTGAACCATAGCTTTCGTGCGACTAAATGTTCACAACTTTCATGCGACTTAATGATTTGCAGCTCTCATGTGAAGTATCACTTGCAGCTCACATGTGATGCATTGTTTGTAGATTTCATACTATTTCCTACAAGACATAGCTATCATGCGACCTACTAGGATGGTTCTCTCACTACAGTTTAAGGGACTCGAGGCTCCCATATTCAATATTCAGTAGAAAATATGGCTGATTGGCTAATAAAGTGTCTCATTTTGCTATAATTTGTGGAGGTTCACATTATCATCTACGATATGTAGAACATTCAGACACAATGCAACATACAAGAATCATAAAGAATGGTTTTTTCATTAAAAAGCCTCATTGAGGCAAATTTACATTAGAAGGCTCAAAGCACATTAGAGCAAAGGGCCTATAACTATCACTTCAAGAGGGAAGAGAATAAGTCTCACAATAGGACCGTGAGGAAGTAATCCAAGATCTACATAAGACTCCCTAATGGCCAACAAGAGAAGCTGTTCATGGGAGTTACATGTAGTAGGCTATTCACACCTTGTAATCTCCTGTAGTATGCTATGCATGCCTCAAAGTGCTCCACCGGGAGCCAAACCATCAGAAACATGGGGGCGTAGCTAAGGCACCCATCGAGTTCTTATGGAGAAAAAAGAAGGTCTCTAGGATTTAAATAGACCAGCTTGGTCTCTTGAAAAATCCAAAGGATATTTGGCTCTCCCTGTCCCTGATCGAACAATTCAAGAAGAGATAAAGCTGCCATACCAATAGCTGAGAACCGTGTATAGGCAGAAGTATGGCCTAAAGTAGATAAAGTGAAAGATTTGAGTCTGAAATGACAACTTAGCAGAGGCTGCAAGCAAAGGCTTTGACTGCAAAATAAAGTTTCAACTCCTAGTCCATGAAGCAAATTGAGAGTTAGGGGGCTTATGTTATGGGTAAAATTTAGCATCACGAAATAGGTCGACAAAGGCCTAGCAGGAAGCTAAGTCCCATCGGAAGAAGTCCAGCTCGCTGAGGTTAAGGATGCTAGGTCCCAGTTCATATACTTAACAACTGATTTTGCATGAGCTCACTTCATTATACATGAGTTCATCCTCACTGGTTGATGGTCGGCAGCAACCCCCAAGCCAGAAATGGCTCGTGAGATAAGGCACATTGCCTAATCAAGAAGCTTAGTGAGATGGAGCATCAGACCAGCTTATCTTAATTCTTTAGCCCAGCAAACAGAGAGGGCCCACCTATAGAAAATAGCTGCAGAAGCTGAATTGCAAGAGTCTATGTAGTCTTATACATTAAATGCTTGATGTAATAGAATGACAACTTGTAAATTTACTATTGTAATCTCCCCAGCCTCTACAAATAGGAGGAGGGAGATCACTGTAAGAATGGCTAAAGTAGCCATACTAAAACTCTGTAGAAATTTCTCCATATCAATACATTACCATGGATGTAGGAACTGATGCTATTGATAAGCGAGTAAAATGCCTATAAAAATGATAATTATCACCTTGTTGTATGTGAAATTCGATCTTGAATGGACCCTCGAGTAGCTTGGAAATGGCAAAGGATCTAACTTGAGGGAATGATCAGGTTGCTACGACCTCAGGTCATTTCGCGAAGTGATCTCCGCAGCTCGAGCTCATGGGCTACTAAACGAGCTTGACCTCAGCTTCATTACTCACAAATGGGCCAGCGACCTAGCTGATGAAGCATATCCTATGACCTAAAGGCTTGACAGAAGACTAAGCCATGTCTTACCCTAATAAACAAATAGGGTCCCACCTGCAGAAGATGGTTGTAGTAGCCAAAAGTAGAGATTTAGTTTGTATATTCTATCTTGTATATCAAATGCTGATGTAATAGATTTACTGCATATGTAATTACCATTGTAGCCTCCTCCCCTCCATGAATATGAGAAAGGAGCCCCTCTGTAAGAGAATACGGATTCCATACCAAAACTCTACTAAAACAGAGATCGAACATTGTAAAAATACTGCCTCAATAATTAGCTATCGTGGATGTAGGGTCCGGTGATATCCGAATTTAGCCGAACCACGTTAAATCTTGTGTCTCCTTCTCTGCTCCTCCTTTCTTCTTTGATTATTCTTCTGTTCTACCATATTTGAATCGGTTAGAGGTCAGAGATCCCGAAGAATCCCCCGTTGGCTGGAGTTTGGACCATTACCCAAAATTCGACGTCAATATTTTGGTGCCATCTATGGGGATCTCGCCTATTCTAGTTCATTCCTGCTGTAATGGCCAAGAGAAGAGCCACCAAATCCTCAAATGAGCAACCCTATCCTTCGGATGGCCATGTTTCAACAACAGACTCATCAATTGCTCCTATTATCAGAGTAGCTACTAATCCCTCCAGCTAGTCTAGCACAATTAGTCCCCATCTCCATCGGGTTTGATGGACCATGGACTTAGCTTCAGGGCTAAGAGAAACTAAAGCATATGATGGAAGAACTGACTAAAGCAGTCACATTATTGGCACAAGGTGTGCAGAGAAGGGATGAAGCCTAAACACCCATGAATGTTTTCTAGTAGTGGTAAACTCAACTTCTGAGTGATCCCAACCAAGGTCATACTCCAACTCATTGCTCATGAGAGCAGACCCTAGGTCATGACTCCCATGACAATGGAGATCAAAGTGCCCAACGATCATCTAGCCAACACTCTGGGGTATGAGACCCATTAGTTGGAGAGTTATTTCAGAGGATGACTTAGCTGGAGAGACACCTTCAGATTTCAAGCGATCAAGCTTGTTATAGAGAATGGTCACCATTCTCTGAGGAGATTGATACCTGAACTCTCCCTCGCAAGGTCAAGGTCCCCGCAATCCCATTGTATAATGGGGAATCTGATCCTTGCAATCATCTTGATGCATTCAATGTCCAGATGGATTTACAAACAGCAGACCCATTGATCAAGTGTCGGGTGTTTTTAGTCACATTGGGAGGTGTACCTCAAACTTGGTTTAGAAGCCTCCCAGCTCACTCAATTGGCAGTTGGGAAGACTACTAGTAGAAATTTATTAGCCAGTACCGAGCTTTGAAGAAATAATTGGTGCCCCCTTGCCACCTCGCCATGGTTTTTCAGTGCAAGTAGGAGTCGCTAAAGGACTACATCACTAGATTTAGGCTTAAGGAAAATTTGATAGAGAATCCATCTGATGAAACCATGCTGGCCACCATCTCTACAGGACTCCATAAAGATGGGAAACTGTACAAAAGCCTATATAAGTCCCCAGTCAAAGACCTCATTAAGTTCTATGAATGAGCTACCAAGCAGATAAAGTGGAAAGAGACCTTTGGCTTAGAAAGGTCCGATAAGAAAGATGAAAAAGATGGTTCCTCTCGTGGTAAGATGAGGTGTGATGTGGATGGAGGTGACCACTCCACCAAGCAGATGACCAAGAAGTCTAAAAGGCCCAAGAATGAACAACCTCAGCACTCGGACCATTATGAACAATATAGCATCCTATTAGATTCCTAGGATAGGATCTTCATGATAGAAAAGGATATGGAAGATTTTGGGGTGCCCCAGCCCTCTAGGATTCCTTTCAGGCAGAGGAACAATGAAGAATTCTGTGCCTATCACAACGAGGCCGGTCATGGTACTTTGAATTGTCAAGCTCTTAGGGAGGCGATTAAAGACCTGATCAGAAGACGACATCTAAGGGAGTATGTGGTACAGCCCTCGAGGCAACTATCCCAGCCTTCTCAGCACAATACGAACCAAGAGTCAGGGGGCTTGGTCCGAGTTGTATTTTAATGTTGTATCTCAAATTTTGGGGTGGATCTAATTGTCATTTCTTCAATTCTACTGAAAGTTATTTGCTGATTGATTTAATGTCATTCACTTTGCCCTCTTTGCTCCTAAGTGCTAGCAATATCTGCAGGTCACATGCTGTCAACATATCATAAATCTTATCAAAGACTTCATACTTCACACCAACCATGACACCCGATCCGGTTGAGGGCCCCTGTAGCTCATTACGTAGAAGAATTAATAATTGTTTAGCCAGCGTAGCTGTGGCCTTACTGAGGCATAGAGATGCTTAAAACAAACTCACTTAACCAATTGAGCTGTGGGCTCACTGAGGCATGGAGATGCTCAAAATAAACTCGTTTAGCTAGCATAGCTACGGACTCGCTGAGGCATCGAGACGCTCAAAATAAACTCATTTAGCCAGCGTAGCTATGGGGTCGTTGAGACATGGAGACAATCAAAATAAACTCACTTAGCTAGCGTAGCTGTGGGCTCGCTGAGGTGTGGAGACGCTCAAAACAAACTCACTTAGCCAACATAGCTGTGGGCTCTCTAAGGTGTGGAGAAGCTAAAAAGAAACTTACTTAACCAGCATAGCTGTGGGCTCGCTAAGGTGTGGAGACACTCAAAATAAACTTGTTTAGCCAACGTAGCTACGGGCTCGCTGAGGTGTGGAGATGCTCAAAATAAACTCATTTAGCCAGCGTAGCTATGGGCTCATTGAGGCGTGGAGATGCTCAAAACAAACTCGCTTATGCCAGCGCAACTGTGTGCTCACTGAGGTGCGGAGGCACTCTTAAACACTCAACAATAGTGTGACTCCATGATCACTGAAGCGTAAGGAATTAACGAATTAATTATTCACCCAAGGCAACAGCATTGTTGAATTTTATAGCTCTCATGCGAACTCAATTAAGTCACAGCTCTCATGCGCGCTCATCTATTTGGCCAAAGGGTCAGCCTGAGTGCAATTACACTCCAGTTCATAACTTATGTTATTTTTTGACTGTGGCAGGACGCATAGATGGTTCAAACCAAAGTATTTGCAAAAGAAAACAAAAATAGACAAAAATTACAGAAAAGAAATTTTATCCATTAAAAGGCCTCAACGAGGCAGATTTACTTCAGAAAAACTCTGTATATAGACTAGACAAAATACAAGGAAAAAACTTATAACTAAGAAGAAGGGTCAGCCATGAAAGGCCGCACCTCAATGTATTAGGGACCGCATGCTGTAACTTTCTTCTTCTAGTGCACAATCAGCAGCAGCGCTGCATCCCTTCGCTCTCGACCACCTGCTCCTCCTAAAGGAATCTAATCAGGAAGCCTCGAGAGCTTGGCCGGTCGAGCAAATGCCTCACGACGGAGCCGAGAGGACATAGTCTGGGATCCATATGAGATCCTTCCATGTTACTGAGGGAGATGAGTTCTCTGAGTTACCCATGCAGTAGACTATACACGCCTCTAAGGAAGGCCAAAATGCCGGGAATGATGGAGGTCCATCGGGAGGCTCCATGATTTGCTTAAATGCAGAACTCAAAGGGGATTGTCTCCTACTTATATAGAATGGGGACCATATTTATCGAAAGATCTGGAACTGTTCCCCCAACTATCACCATTTATGACCTCAGGAAGGGCTAAGTTGACTTAGCAATAGCCAATGGACGCGTACTATTAGAAGTGTAGCTTGGAACAGATGAATCAACAGTCTTCGGGAAAATAATTTAACTGATCTAAAATCAAAGATTTTGAAATCCTAGCCTGCTAAAAGAGAACTGAGAGTTTGGAGGCTAATTTTGTATGTGAAATTCAATCTTGAACGGACCCTCGAGCAGCTCGAAAATGGTAAAAGATCTAGCCTAAGGAAATGATTAGGTCGCTACGACCTTAGGTTGTTTCGTGAAGTGATCTCTGCAGCTTGAGCTCATGGGCTACTAAGCAAGCTCGACCTCAGCTCCATTACTCATAAATGGGCTAGTGACCTGGCTGATGAAGCATAACCTACGACCTAAAGGCTCGACAAAAGACTAAGCCATGTCTTACCCTAACGGACAAATGGGGTCCCGCCTACAAAAGATGGCTGGAGTGGCAGAAAGTAGAGATTTAGTCTGTATATTCTATCTTGTATATTAAATGCTGATGTAATAGATTTATTACATATGTAATTACCATTGTATCCTCCTCCCCCCCCCATAAATATGAGGAAGGAGCCCCTCTATAAGAGAATATAGATTCCCTACCGAAACTCTACCAAAATTGAGATCAAACATTGTAAAAATACTACCTTAATAATGCGCTACCATGGATGTAGGGTCTGGTGATATCTGGATTTAGCTGAACCACGTTACACCTTGTCTCTCCTTCTTTGCTCCTCCTTTCTTCTTTAATTATTCTTCTATTCTACCATATTGGAACCAGTTAGAGGTTAGAGATCTTGAAGAATCCCAAGTTGGCCAGAGTTTGGACCATTACCCAAAATTTGACGTTAACACACCTCTTAATTGGTCGTTAAATTGTGGTTTTTGCTATACATTTGTCTTAGTTTAGTTAGTTTGTTCTTGGTACTATTGTAGTTTGCATTTATCTTTTTAGGTTAACAAAAGAGGCTTTAAAAGGAGAATGAAAGCTGAGTTTTGGAGCATATTTGGATCCAGAAGAAGCTAAGGAAGAAGATATGAAGAATTCAAGGCAATTGCACAAAAGAGTAGAAAGAAACTATGAAGCCAGCACCAAACATGGCCTGGCCATGTCTTGAAGCATGATGATGTTCGGTGCAAAGTCAGTGGCCTTCTAGAAACCTTCTAGCCCGAAACATAGGCAGCCCGTGTCCTGGAACACAGCCGTGTTCTAAGTCTGAAAACTGCTATATAAGGACATCCTCCAAGCAACCTGAAGACATAATTAGGATACATTAGTTTCTCTCAATTAGGATTATTAGAGCTTGAGTTTTCTTGCTTTCCTAGGAGTTTTCTAAGTAAGTTCAATTTAGGATTCTTTCATCTTCTTTTATGTTCTTTCAAGGATTCTAGTCTTCTTTTATTATAATTTCTTCTTTTAATTCATCTTTTCTTCTTTCTTTATTTCTTTATTTGTTTTGAATATCATGCTTTCTTTTATATTAATGAATCTTGCTTTTCTCTTTACTATGTCTAAGTAAATCTTTATTCTAGGATTAGGAATAACCCAATTATGATTCTTTAATGTTATTGATAAATTCCCTATTATGACTGCCTAATTTAATTTGGTTCAACTATTATGCCTGCAATGTTTTGATAAAGTATTTGGCCAATGTTTTATCATGTCTTAGGTAGATAA
>JANHAO010015516.1:0-14793 GCA_026873985.1 Saraca asoca | reverse complement strand
TTTGCATAAGACTCATTAATCATTTCAGGGATCCTTATTATGATTATCAACAATTGAATAAACATTTAGTGATCTAGGATGCATTGATCTCAAGTTGGTTCCCTTGGCTGGTTACTTTGTTTATCTTTGTTTTCATTTTTTGCATGTTTTGTTAGTTTTCTATTAATGTAGTTTTGCCAACCCCCCTTATTTCCAGCTTCTAATTGATTGATATCATCTAACAAATGATCTTTGGGTTTGACCTGGGTTTTCCATATACTACAAGTAGTTAGGTAACTTAGTTTTATAAATTTCTAATTTAATCGATGTCGACAGCCGTGTAATCAACCATCCATTACCTCCAACTAATGGTGATCGAATCAATTATAGCGATGGCAACGATAGTAACGGTGGTGGTGGATATATTTAAATGGAGGGTACTAATGGTACGCAAGGGGTTAGGGTAGCCATATGAATGCGGATGAGATAGGGGAAAGGTAGAGGATGTTCATTCTGCTATTACTATTAAGTCTACAAAAGCTGCTTTATTTAGAAGTAAATGACCTGCATCTACTACTACATCTTAGCAATAGTGCGCATGAGCTATTGTAGTGCAGCAAGTGATATGCTCTCAAAGTGAGATATAGTGACTGATGTCGCCATCCCTAGGTGGCCTCAGACCCTTACCTATAAACCCATATGTTCTTGCTCTCTCACGATGTCCATCTACAAATCATGTTTAGATGGCCTATCCACCTTATCAGCCATCTCCCAAACCTCAGGACCTTTATGCACCAAGTCTTCTATTTTTTGTTGAAATTCTCCTACAAATAAAAACAAACTACCAAAACATACAATATATTAATAAGAAAATTCCAAATTCAAAGAAGCTATTTACATAGGACTGTGCAGCTTCTAGTGAGACTCAGTGGTTGTCCCTCTGAATGTGGGTGCAACGAAATAAGTTGTGGCACCTATTATACTATGTTTGTTTAAAAACAACAAATTTGGAAAACAAATTAAATTCATAAGTATTTTTTGGGAGTTAATTGTTGAGGTGTTACTTACTACAAATAAAGTGTTTAAGTTAAAGTTTTTTTTTATACTTCTTTTTGTATACCAAAATGCTTTTTTGTAAAAAAAAAAAAAAAAGGAAATGATAATAAGAATAATAATAATAATAATAATAATACAAGAAGCCTCACATTCTCAGTTGAAACAAAGATAAGAAAAGTTAAAGTGGTTGAGAAAACCCCTGCCCCCACTTTTAGTCATAGTGTCGCCCCTTGAGCTTGACCACCATAGTCAATTATTAAGCTTTACTTCTACTCTCCTCACCACCGTCATCCAATACTAAATAAGCATGTTGATTGGCTCTACCCATTTTTATTCATTTTGATCTTCAAAGCACCTCTGTTGTCATTAGAAAATGCTAGCTTCTTCCAACTTTGGACCACCCACGTCTTTGTCAGTCCATTGCTGGTCTTGTTGCTGTTTGATACTATAAGTGATTGCTACCGATGGAGTAAGCCAAAGTCCAACTGGGTTCGGCCTCTTCCTATACAAACTACCTTAAGTGCCCTCAAGCCAACTCAAAAACTCTAATTCACCTTTCCAGTTTCTGCTTCGCTCTCCTTGTTGTTGTTCTTCATCACTAGATTGCATCTCAGCTCACCAGTGTTCCTCTACATCTTGCTACTCCGGTCGTTAGTCCCTATGTAGCTATGGTGGGCTATGGTTGGAGTTGCTAGTTCGGTCAAGCTTTGAGCTTTGTTAAGCTGGCTGAGCAATAACTAGTGTTTTGGGCAAGAAGACAGCTGCAACTGGTGCCTTAAAGTGACGAGTTGTTAGCCATTCTTCTTTAGCTATTGGACACCTTTATCGAATAATAGCAACCAAAGTGTAAGCTCCTCTTCTACCTTCCCTCGTTAACTAATCATATATGATTATATTATGATTCCTTTATCATGAATAAAGTTATATCTAATAAATTTGAACTCCAAAACATCAAAAAATTTGGTTTAATTCATGGGTTGAACATTATCATGATTAATGGCAGAAAAATTCAAAAATTCATAACTCAATTTATACTTAATGAATTAATATAATTTTGATGTCAAAATGAAGAGGAAGAAGAGAGGATGTAGCAATAAAAATTTGAGAAAATAACAAGTAAGATTAATGCTCATCTAAAGAGAGAGAAGTGAAGGTTTAGAGAAAAAGTGAAGACTTTTAGAGGAAGACAAAGAATTTGCATGAGTTGTGTTATGTGCCAAGATGGCTTAAGAAGAAAGGGTGAGCCAACTGAGGGAGGGTATTTTTGGAGAAGATAAGTCAACTTCTCACCATCTATAAGTTGACTATTTACCTTTTGAATAATTTTTCTTTTTTCTTCCATTTTGAATTCAAATTTAACACACTTACCAATTTCAAACAATTACAAAATTTTAATGCAAATTAGTTAAGTTAAATTCTTTCGTAATGACTATGATTTTATGCTCATTCAATATCTATAAACCCTATTTCAAATTTCTAAAGTTTTCCAAAAATAGAAATTTTACAAATTTTGTTCCTTGAACATTCTTAATCAACTCCTTAATCTCCCAATGATTTCTAAAATTCATATAATCAACTTCTACTATTTCTATTTTCCCATTACTCAAAATTATAATTTCAAAGTTCCTAAAAAATTTTGAATTTCCCTTTTTGAATTTTTTGAGAACCCATTTTATTGACAAAATAGGTTTTAGAAATTTTGAATGTTACACCTAGGGTCTAAAAAATAAAAGAGACTCTATCGAATTTTTGTTAGAAACATGAACAAGCATTTCAATAAATGTGTCAAAAATTTTCACACTTTTCTATTTTTTTGGCATTGTTTACAGTTGTCAAATTCCTTTCCACACAGGAAAATGTGTAACATCAAAAGTCTTACTGTGTGGTTCTGGCTTGTAAGAAGTCACCTTAGGTGACTTTCTAATCTGGTCATATGCTCAGAAATTGGGGCATGACAAAATTGGTATTAAAGCTTGGTTCAGAGTTTAGATGCATGGGTTAGAGGTCTCCAACTACCAAATTAGGATAGATATATTGAGTTCATGTTAATGCCTAAGAGCATGAAACATGAATAAGAATATGTTAACACTCACTCCAAGATATATGTTGAAAATTTCTATAATTTTAAAACTTTCCATTTTTGTACATGTAATATGAATATTGCTCACAATCTTTCTTTTTTATGGTAGGGAAATGCCATTAAGGACTAGATCCCTAGCTCAAATTAGATGTCGATCCGAAGAAACATCTGAGAGAGTTTCTCATGAACCATCACATTCATCACCATCACAAGGCAGGGGTAGAAGTAGAGCTAGGGGCTAAGGTCATGGTAGAGGTTGAAACAAAATTGCATGCAAAAAAGTGCAACCAGAAACTTCTTAACTTGAGATAATAGCTCCTTCCACATCTAGAGCTGTAGCAGGTCCTTCTACTTTTGATGCCCCAGTATAAGCCAAAAACTTGTAAAGAGCCATAAGTGAATTTGTAAATGAATTGACCTAGTAAAGGCTTCAAAGGAAAAATAGCATGAAGGACCAGAAACACAAGCACTGGTACCCCTTCCACAACCTACAAGACTAACACCTATGAATTTTAGAAACTACCTTTAAGAATTTTAAAAGCTCAAGCCTCCCCATTATTCAAGCTAATGATCCTCTTTTATTTCTAGATCAAATTGAGAGGTTATGATAAAGCCTTAAGTGCCAAGAGGATGTCACGATGAGATTAGTTGGATTTCAGCTGGATGGATCAACTGTGGACTAGTTTCAAGGTTGAGAGAGTCATAGAGTACTTGGGGGATAATGGACACTTGGAAGACATTTCATACGACTTTCTTATAATAGTTCTTTCTTGAGGGATAGTGACATGCCAAATTACATGAGTTTATCAATCTTAAGGAAAAAGGATTATCGATTTCTGAGTTTGCCACTCGATTTCTCTTTTTATCCTAGTTTATAAGGCATATGACCTCTATTGAAAGGGATAAAGCTAGGAAATTTGTTGATGGCCTTAACGATAATTACTTCAATGTCATTCAAGTTTCCGAGGGGACTATATATGAGCAAGTCTACAATAGGGTTATGAATTAGAAGTGAGATTCACAAAAAGAAAGAAAGAAAAAGAGACTCAAAGTGGTGCAAAAAAGAAATTAAGATATGAGAGTGCTAGTAAAGAGCACAAATGACAATCATCTTCAACTTCTAGTGAACTTCCTTCACTGAGGCATGATGTATAGTTTTCATCTAAAGCCCTAGGTCAGGGTAGTCAAAGTAGGAAGCCGATAGGAGTTACTTCTATGAGTTATTAACCTTCTAAAGGAACTAGCTTCACTTATCCCACTCCAGTTAGACCAAAGGCACCATGGCTATGCAAAACTTGTGGTAAAGTACATCTAGGCATTTGTAGATGAGAGACTGAAGTTTGCTTAAGGTGTGGCCAAATAGGTCATATAGTAAGAGATTGTCTATATCAAGTAGCCTTATCTAGTGGCAATAAGGCCACAAGTACATCAGGAAATGTTTCATCATATTCTACAGCATCCGTGAGACCACCACTATCTGAGGATGGTGGAAGAAGGGGAAATAGAGGTCCTTCCAATAGAGGTCGTGGTAGTGGGCATAAAGCTACTACCAAGGTTTATGTTTTAACTAAGCAAGATGCTCAAGCTTCTAATATAGTGGTTATAGGTACTTTATTAGTTGACTCTATTCAAACTCATGTGTTATTTGATCCAGGTGTTACTCACTTGTTTATTTCCACTTATCTTGCATTATGGCTTGCTAGACCTTGGTTCTCTTTCTTATCACAGTTGTTAGTATCTACTTCTTTGGGCTAAATATTGACTGCTTATGATATGATATCTTCATGTGAAATTGATATGCATGGAACTATTTTACCAACTGATTTGATTGTGTTAGATATAGTTGATTTTAATGTTATCTAGGCATTGATTAGTTATCAATACATCATGCATATGTGGATTGTTACAATAAGCTAGTTAGTTTTGGTATACCAGATGGAATCCCATTTTGCTTGAAGGAGATAAGAATGATACTTCTATTAACCTTATTTTTGTTTTGAGTGCAAGAAAGATGATCAGGAAAGGATGTGAGGCTTGTCTAGCATATGTTTGGGACACTAAACATTTAAAACAAAAAGTGGAAAATGTATTGGTGGTTCAAGAATTCCTAGATGTTTTTCGTAAAGAGTTACTTGGAATGCTACTAAAATGAGAAATTGAGTTTTGTATTGATATTGCCCTAGGCATTAATCCCATTTCCATTGCACCTTACCAGATGGTGCTAGTTGAATTGAAAAAATAGAAAGTAAAATTGCAAGACTTGGTTGACAAAGGCTTCATCCAGCCTATTACATCACCATGGGAGCTCCAATTTCATTCATGAAAAAGAAAGATGGAACTTTGAGATTGTCTATTAATTACAAGTAACTAAATAAAGTCATAATGAAAATTAAATATCCATTGTTGAGGATTGATGACTTGTTTGATCAACTCTAGGGTACCTAATGCTTTATAAAGATTGATTTATGTTCAAGCTACCATCAATTATAAATCCAAAAGGAAGACATTCCAAAAACTACTTTTGACACTTGGTATGGTCATTATAAATTTTTTATGATGTCTTTTAGATTGACTAATGGTTCTGTATCTTTTATAGAATTAATGAATAGAATTTTTTGACCTTTCCTTAATCAATTTGTGATCATGTTCATTGATGATATCTTGGTGTATTCACATAATGATTAAGGATATAAGCAATCTCTTAGGATGGTTTTGCAAACTCTTAGAGAATATCACTTGTATGCTAAATTTTCAAAATGTGAGTTTTGGTTGTTGTTGATGATGGAATTTGGTTCTGGGCCAAACACCAGCCAATGGATATGGTTCTTGAACCTGAAGTTGCTTTCTAGTCTATAAAATGTGAAGAAGTGAAGAAGAAGAAGATGGAAAGGGAGAGAAACAATGGAATGTAGTGTTTTAATATGGTTCAACTAAATCCGGATGGCACCAGACCCTATGTCCACGGTAGCTTTTTATTGATCTTTTGAAAAATTTTACAAAGTATTGGCTAGTTTTTTTTTTCCTTTCCCTCCTTTTCTAACAGAGAATTCCTATTTATAGAGGAAGAAAAAGTGTTATATGCAATGATTACAAGCTACAGTTTTATTACATTAAGAAATAAATGTAAAAGATAGAAGAATTCCTACAATCTAGCTGCTGCAAGCTACTTTCTACAAGGTGGGCTCCTTTGGTCAGTTGGAATGTAGACTTGATGCAAGCCTATCTGGGACTCCTTCTGGCGGAGCCCTTGGCCTCAGGGAATGCTTTGGCTTTCATGAACCAAGATTCTTAGTGGAAGGTCGCTACCCTTTGAACAACGAGGATGGGCTTGGAGCTGGAGGGGCGAGCTCATTCTTTGTGTGAGTTGGGACTTGGCTAGTTAGGACTCGACGAGTTGGGATGATTCATCGAACTTGCGAGCCAGGACCTTGTGCATCTGTCCTTAGTGAGTTGAACATCCTTTGGACCAAGCTTTTGGCCTACTTGAGTGAGACCAATTTTCACCTATAACAGTTGTCTAATGTGACTTTTCTGGGATGTGTGGTTTCCAAGGAAGGTATTAATGTAGATCTTAAGAAAGTGGAAAGTTCAAAATTGGCCTAGACCTACCTCAATGACAGATATTTGGAGCTTTTTGGGTTTAGCTATGTATAATAGTCACTTTGTAAAGGATTTCTCTTGAATTTTAGCTCCCTTGACCAAGTTGACTTAGAAAAACACCAAATTTGTATGGTCTAATCAACGTAAAGTAAGTTTTCAGTGATTCAAGGAGTGTTTAACCATAACACTAGTGTTGGCTTTACCTTCAAGTGGTGGTAGCTATACAGTTTACTGCGATACCTCCGGCATAGATCTTGGATGTGTTTGAATGCAGAATGACAAAGTTATAGCTTATGCATCACGGTAACTCAAGAAACAAGAGTAGAATTATCTTACCTATGATTTGGGGATGGTCATGGTAGTGTTTGCATTGAAAATTTGGTGGCATTATCTTTATTGAGAGACATGTGAGATTTACACTGATCACAAGAGCTTGAAATAAATTTTTAAGTAAAGAGATCTAAACTCAAGACAACGCTAGTGGATAGAACTTATCAAAGATTATGATTGCTTCATTTTGTATCATCTAGGTAAGACCAATGTTGTAGCAGATGCATTAAGTAAAAAGTCAACAAGGAGTCTTACTTATATCAATATGCAAAGAAGACCAATCATTCAAAAGCTACACAAGGTGGAAACTAGAGCAATCCAATTACAAATATCAAAACTTGAGATACTTCTAGCACACATGCAAGTGCAGTTTCCTTTATTTGACCAAATTATAGCCGCACAGATTCAATATAAGAATGTAAATAGGTTGCTAGATAGATTAAAGAAAGAGCTAGATTTAGGATTGGCAAAGAATGAATAAGGAACCTTGACTTATCATGGTCAAATTCGGGTGACATAGCAAATCTTGTTTCCTGATTCGTCACATGTTAACAAGTTAAAGCTAAATGTAAGATACCTACAAGTTTGCACTAAAATTTGGAGATTCTTGAGTAGAAATAGGAAAAAGTTACCATGGATTTCCTTACTACATTGCTAAGGACTCCAAAGGGCTATGATTCAACAAAGAGTGCCTATTTTCTTCTGGTAAAGACCATTTATTCAGCTTCCTAATATGCTCAGTTGTACCTTGATTGAATTGCATTTCTCTATGTTGTTCTATTATCTATCATATCTGATCAGGGCAATCTAAGAGGACAATATAACTCCATTTTAGTATAGCTTTTCACCCTCAAATAGATGGACAATCTGAGAGGACAATCCAAGTTCTAAAAGACATGATCTAAGCCTACGTGTTAGAATTTGAGGGTAGTTGCTAGTGATGTTCACCTTTGATTAAATTCACTTATAACAATAGTTACCATTCTTCAATCCAAATGGCTCCTTTTGAAGTACTGTACAAGAGGAAATATAGATCTCCTATTGGTTCATTTAAGGTAGGCAAGGTAAAGTTACTGGGCTTAAACTTGGTTCAAGATGCTAATGAAAAGATCAACATTATTAAAGAAAAATTAATAACTGCTCAAGAGAAGAAGAGATTTAGAGTTCCAACTAGGTGACCAAGTATTCTTGAAAATATCACCTATGAAAGGAGTTATGAGATTTGGCAAGAAAGGAAAGCTAAGCCCCTGATACATAGGTCCATTTCCAATAGTGAAGAGGATAGGCGACATGGCTTATAAGTTAAATTTACCACCAAAATTAGAGAGTATTCATCCTATTTTTCATATGTCCATGTTGAAAAAGTATGTCTTGGATCTGTCTCACATCCTTTCACAAATCCCAATTAAGTTAGATAGTCACTTGAGTTATGAGAAGCATCCTATAGCTATTATAAATTGACAAATCAGAAAACTTCACTCCATGGAATATCCTTCAATGAAAGTGTTGTGAGAAAACCATAGGAAATAAGAGATGACTTGGGAACCCAAACCGATCATAAAGGACAAATATCCTTATATTTTCAAATAGTTTACCGATACAAATCCTTCTACTCTAACATCATTAGATCTATACATTTAGTAGTTAGTAAAAGTATTTTGTATCATCCTAGTTGCAACCCTGTTTATAGAATTTGAGGGCGAATTCTTTTGAAGGGAGAGAATTTGTGACACCTGTTATACTATATTTGTTTAAAAATAACTAATTTAGAAAACAAATTAAATTAGTAAGTATTTTTGTGAAGTTAATTCTTGAGATGTTACTTCTTATAAATAAAGTGTATAAGTTAAAAACTTTTTTTTAATTTCTTTTTGTGGACCAAAATACTTCTTTTGTAAAAAAAAGGAAATAATAATAATAATAATAATAACACAATGAGCCCCAACTTCTTTGTTGAAATAGAGATAAGAAAGGGTAAAGTGGCTGGGAAAACCCCTACCCCCACTTTTAGTCATAGTGTAACCCTTTGAGCCTAACCACTATAGCCAACTGTTGAGCTTCACTCCTGCTCTCTTTGCCACTGTCATCTAATATTGAATAAGCACGTTGATTGGCTTTGCCCATTTTTATTCATTTTGATTTTCAAAGCTCCTCTATTGTCATTGGAAAACACTAGCTTCACCCATCTCCAAACCACCCAAGTCTTTGTTATTCTGTTGTTGGTCTCATCGTCGTTTAACACCTTGAGTGATTGTCGACAATAGAATAAGCCAAAGTTTAATTAGATTTAACCTCTTTCTCGTGCAGACTACCTTAAGTGCCCTTTAACCTACCTGAAAACCCCAGCTTACCCTTCTAGTGTCTGCTTCACTCTCTTATCATCATTTTTCATCACTAGATTACATCTCAGCTCACCAGCATTCCTCTATGTTTTGTTGCTCTGGTCACTAGTCCCATGCAGCTATGGTGGGTTGCAGTTGGAGCTGTTGGTTCAGCCAAGCTTTGAGCTTTGTTAAGTTAGCCGAGCAACAACTGGGGTTTTGGGCAAGAAGACAGTTGTAACTAGTGCCTCAAAGAGATGAATTATCAACCTTTTTTCTTTAGCTACTAGACACCTTGATCAGACAATAGCAACCAAACTGTAAGCTCTTTTTCTCCTTTCCCTTATTTAAGCTAAACCAAGGAACATATTTTTGCCCTTTCTCAACTTGACTTTCTTTTGTCTTAGAATGGACTTTAAGTGATTAGAAAGGTTTTTATTCAAACTAGGAAATGATTGGTGATCAATGATTGTTAGGTTTTGATGAACTTGTTGAAAATGCTATATTGGAAAGTTGGAATTTAGGATAAAATTTAAGATTATCTTGCTACTTTTAAAGGTGCGTGGATAATTTACTCTGCTTTTATGATTGTTATACGAAAGCCTATTTATTTACTATTTTGAACTTAGACACTATAATACATTGTGATTCTAAATTAACTTAAATTTTTAGTAGTTACTTATGTTGTAGCTAATAGTATTACATTATACTTTTCAAAGAATTGTTTCATGTGCTTGATGATGAAAATCTTATTAGTTTCCAATAGTGGATTGCTGAATCTTTTGGGCAAATGTGCTACATGGAATTGATGATTACATTGTCAAATGATTGAATATATGAATTGATTAGAAACAATTCATTTCTCTTTTGTTAATGTATATTATTTTATGAAATATTTAATTATTGAGTTTTCTTGAAAAAAAAAATCAAAAATTTGATCTTGATGGAATTCCTTTAGAAAACCTTTAAGTGCACTTGTGAATAGAATTAAATTGAGAAATAAAAATGGTGAAGGGACAAGGGAAGAATAACTATTGGAGGGATAAGGTAAATGATGATGATTTAATACTATTAAGCAAAGTTATCGTTAGGAACTTACCATTGGATCCTAACTGTATATTGAAACTTTGTATTTTCATGATATATGTATATTTATGAAGTATGAAATATTTTATTTTCTTTTTATCTTGGTTAGTATATTTGGTATCACATGTCATGTTTCTTATCTTATATGTTTGGGAAAACTTTAAAGTATGAAAGTATATTCCTTTCTAGTTTCACCTCCCATATTAGACTTAATTGGGTGTTTGTTATATCTATTAAATTTGACTTTTTCAATTGTTTGAATGGTATTCTTATATTTGATAAGTCATGAATTTTGAGTTTTAATGGTTTTGAGACTATAACTTTCAATTTGTAAGATGTTTCATAATATTAGATTTCATTTGAGTATAATTGTGATTAACCATCGATTCTTGGAAAATTATTCACTTACTTAGTTTCTAAGAAATTTATTTCATTTTTTTTTTAAATTATTTTTCAAAGTCTGAGACTACCTTTGTTATCCTTCTCATCCATCTAGACCTCAGCTTATTCCTTAACTGGGTAGGTCACCTTTGCAGAGCATGGAGGCACTTTATTAGAGATATTTTAACAACTAGCTACGTTGAGTCTTTCCATATGCATATGAGGTTGTTTGCCCAATAAATTGTGTATATTGTTGTGTTTGGGCATTGTGATGTATTCTGATTGTTTATACAGGTCTTAAATGTAGCCCTTAGTTATTGTCTTAGAGTATAGCCTAGGGTCCAAAAAACAAAAGAGGCTTTGTTGAATTTTTGTTAGAAACATGAACAAGCATTTTAATAACTGTGTCAAGGTTTTTCACACATGTCTATTTTATCCTGCATAGTTTACAATTGTCAAATTACTATCCATATAGAAAAATGTGTAACATCAAGAGTATTATTGTATGGTCCTGGCTTGTAAGAAGCCACCTTTAGGTGACTTTTTATATAAGTCATATGCTCGGGAATTAGGGCATGACACAAGTTATCCAAGGGTGGCTCGACTCCAATCTCAACTATTTGCACAACATGAAAAATTTCATGGACAATAGAGATTATGATATGAACATGACTACAACAATGCACATGGCATAAATAACATTGAGTTCAAATAACATTATTATGCACAACTAATGCTTTGCTATGGGGATAAATCTAGCAATGTGTCAGGAGTAACCCTATCCAGCTGCATCTGAGGCCCTGTTCCTCTTATTTTACCTGGTCTTAGACTTGAACTTGAATTTCGGGTCTTTGCCATACTTTAGAAGCGCATCCCACTCTTTGTCATTGATCCAATCAGGTTGAATGGGTCTCGTCTTTCGTATCTCATCCATGATATTCTTCATTTTGTTGGAATCCCTGTGATTGAAGTTCTACCACATGTCCTTCTTACAAGAAGGATTTCACTTCTAATATTTCTACAATTAAAAAAAATAAGAAAAACATCAAATAGTTAGAGAATAGATAAAAAAAAATTAATTAAATTATAAACAAAGTTTGAAAACTTTACTCCAATCAAAATACTTGTTCACTAGTTAATCTCAAAGGTAATTCATATCTCTCTACTCTATTTTTTATGAAGTTATGATTGTTTCTCTTATAAGGATAATCATATGGTAGAAATTATTTGTGACAATCCAACTATAATTGTTTCCTCACATACTTTAATATGAATGTTTTTGAGGAGTCCATATATATTGGGCAAGCTAATTTTCCAACTATTTGCCAATTAGTTAACGTCCCATATATAGGAAAGTCATTGATGATCCACTATGGCCTTCATCTGAAATTGTTGCTTCATTAAAATGTCATACATTGGAACATTGTCACTCCATAAAGCGAGTAACTCATCTATCAACGGTTGTATAAACACATTAATTTTACTCTTTAGATTTTCTAGACCTAGAACGACTAAGGTCAAAACATATATGGAATAATCATATACATATCCATAGGCAAATTGTAAGGAGTGATCATTATTGGCCAACATGAATACAATGTAGTGTTATGCTTAGAATGAATCCATTAAAGCACAACTGAAGTCTTACATTTTGAGGAATGGTTGCATACTTTAAGTCCTTTTGGTCAAATTGTTTCCAAGCACCATTTGAAGGATGATACAGAACATTTGTGTCCCTTTGATTCTTATAATGCCATATCATATGAAAAGTTGACTTCATTGAAATATACAACCATTGCAACCTTGGGATTAATGGCAGATAATATATTCTCTTGGAGGAAACCTTTTTACTTTTTTGGCCGGTACTCCATTCCTTATACTATGACAAACCACAAATTTTACATTTTCTGTTAAATCTAGCCTCCTTGTAGAATAATATGCACCATTTCATACAACGATTTATTTTCTCATGCCCCAATCATAACTTTTTCACTAACTTTCTCATTTAATAAAAGTTAAAAGGAACAATGTTATCAGACGAATGTGTCTTGATTATAAGTTGCGTAATTTGATCAAGGGAATTTTATGGTAAGTTGAAGCCAGATTTTATGCTCAACATCTTTATTGTTAATGATAACTGTGAATCGTTAATACAACCTCTTTGTAATGGCCAATTTATAGCTTCTAACATTTCATAAAAGTTCTAGATATCCCTATTTGGAAGCTTTTCTACATTGCATTGTAGGTGAATTTCAATGTCTTGCCAACCAACATCAACACTATATTTTCATATCTATTACTTACTTCATACAAATCTCATGTCATATCACTGGAAGACTTTCCATTCTCTATAAGTCTCTTCTCACCATGATCATTCCACCATTAGTAATCATATTTAAATTCAAATCAACCTTGACTTCATTAGGAAGTAATTTTTTTTTCACTTATGTTTGGAGCATAGACACTTTATCCGATCATCATGTAAATAATTAGTCAAAATATATAATTTCTAAAGTAATTTAAAATATATATAATTTCTTAATATAATTCAAAATATATAATTAGTCAATCCTAATTCAAATATATAAGAAAATACAACTAATAATTAAAAACTAACTCTTATAATATGAAAAATTATTAATAATTAATCAATTAATAATTAAAATATATACTAATCTCAGTGTTTAAATAAGAAAACTGAAAAAAAAAACACATATGCAAATTAAAGTCCAAAACTACATATATTAAAATAAAAAAACTAATTAAATTATGAAAAATATTAAAATTAAATAAAAATAATCAATAAAAATGTAAAACGAAGCAATAAAAATAGTTTAATCAGCTTAGATTTGTGAAAAATATCTTCAAAATGTATAAATTAAGTTAGAAAAGTAAGGAAGAGCTTTGGTGAAGCAAAGGAAGAAAAAGAAATAAAAATTGAGCTAGTAAATTACACACTTGACATTTAAAAGTTTTGAATTTTTAGACGGATTTTCCCATCAAAAAATTGTCACACAACAAGTTCAATTGAAAATTTGTTGGAAACAACAAATATAATTTTCTAAAATTTATGTCAATTTTTAGACAAAACTTATTGTACGAACGATTACCAATGAATTTTTGTAATTAATAACTAATAACCTTTTAAATTTTGATCTTTTTTCTGACGGACGAATTTGTTGGAAATTTCCGAGGAAAATCACGTGATTTTTCGTGCTGTTAAACTTGCCTTAAATCACTATATGAAATAGATCATAATGCAAAAATTAACCGGAAGACAATTTTATGGTTTATTATTCATTTTAAACTTACTTTTCAACCGCACGACGAAGATTCTCAATCTATATGAGGAAAATTGAAATTGAATAATACATAAATTAACCGAAAAATTACGATTTATTATTCATTTTAAACTTGCCTTTCAACCGCACTGTGAAGTAGATGATAATGCGTAGATTAACCGAATTACAATTCTATAATTTATTATTCATTTTAAATTTGCTTTTTAACTGTAGGTACTCATTCTATATAAGTAAAATTGAAATTGAATAACGTATAAAATAACCGAAATACAATTTTATAATTTATTATTGTTTTTAAACTTGCTTTTCAACTACACTATGAAAATACTCATTCTACGTAAAAAAAAATTGAAATCGAATAACACATTAATTAACCAAAATACAATTTTATGATTTATTGATAATTTTAAACTTGGCTTTCAACTGCACTACGAAGATACTCATTAGAAAATTGAAATTGAAATTTGATACAAAACAAAATTTTGATTCTGAAAGAATCTGAATTTTGATTATTCCTAATTACATCACTAGATTTTAAATGCTGAAACTTGAGAAAGATAAATTGAGGTCACTTGGGGCCTGTTTGGAAGTGTTTTCAGGTGTTTTTGTTTTATTGTTTTTGAAAACAGTTTTTTAAAAACTGTTTTTAAAAACTGTT
>JANHAO010015515.1:0-14791 GCA_026873985.1 Saraca asoca | reverse complement strand
ATTTATTATATACATTTCTTTATATTGCATACTATTTATTGTTTACAATTATTTTTTTTATTTCATGTGTTATTTTATTAAATTGAGTAATATATAAAATTAAAAAAATTATTAAAAATTTTTGATTTTCAATGGTTCCAACAAATATTCACCAATTGAATTTTTTTTTAAATTATAAAAAAAATAAAATAAAATAAAATTCCAACAGATTAATTTGTTGGAATAAACTTTTCAACGAATTATATCGGTCATGAATTTCGTTGGAATACTTACTCTAACGGAATTATCCCGTTGTAATTTCTGTTGGAATTAGAAGTCTGCGAAAAATCCCTAATTGGTATTCCAACGGTATTTGTCCGTTGAATTTTCCGTTTGAGTGAAAAATTCGTTGGAATTGAAAATTCCAACGAAGGGTTTTCCAACGGACGTAATATGTGAGAATTTCCATTGGAATTTTCGTTTCCAACAGATTTCTCCTAAAATTCCAACGGATTTGTTCTGTTGGAATTTTGCAAAATTCTTGTAGTGGCATTTTGATCTCAATTGAAGTTGGAAAGACTTGGTGTTCAATAAATAGACTTGGTGTTCAATAAATGAGCATTGATATGTAGAATTTATAGAATCTATAGTGTCATCTTGTAAATTAGTTCCACTTTTTTGCATGTATTTCCAAGTAGATTACAAAGTATTCAGTTTTGGAACATATTTATTTGTCATAAAAATAATATACTAAAAATGTATAATAGTTGACATTTGTGTAGCTTCATTAACAGGCGTATTAAAAGAAGAAAGTCATAATAGACTTTAAGATTGATTCGATATTAAAAGTAGAAGCGGTCGCATGAAGAAGTGAGAAAAACAAAATGATTACTTCATCGTAATTTCCTGCAAATCACTCTTCTCCGCAGCAACGCCATGAAATATCATATTAAGTTCAAAGACTCCTTCTCAGATTCTGAACCACGCGGTTGTAGAATATTCAAAGCCCTAACAGATTTATAGATTCAGCTTTTTGGTTGATAAAAAATGCACTTGAAGCACAATTCAGTTTTGATCTCCATTTTGGCTTCTTCTTCTCACCTAATCTACATCACAGGTTTTAGTGCATTGATTAAAATACAAAAACTTTCTCTATAAACACGGCTGAAGTAGCCACATGTATGTGTCATTTCCTTCCTCTCCGTTTTCGTGGAATGCTTAAAGTCAATAAATGGCTAGTTCCGAGAAAAACACAGCTTAAAGTCTTTTTGTTTTTGTCTTAAATCAAGTATATTAGGAGTAGATGGCAAATTCACAACCAAGTTTTGATGATAAGGTTTATAACTTTACAACTTTTTTATTGCCTTGAATTACTCAGCTTTATATTATCAAAAATTTTGGTCATTTTCAAAATAGCCATCTAGCTTTCTTTCCTTCTCTTTATTAATTCCTCATCATTTGTATGCATGCTTTATTCAGTTTCTGCCTTTTCAATTGCTTTCTTGCTGCAAAGTCCAAAGTCTCCTCTTCCACCATATATAAAGAATCCTAATCCTGAATATTCCAACCCAGATATATTAATTTCATGGCTTAATTTCCTGTAATTTGCAGTTAAATATAATTAACTACAAGTATGCCAACTTTAAATTTTAAAAAATAGATACTGTTTTAGGACTTATGTAGATCCTCCAGACTCCTGAAACCACAGAAGGAGCACACCAACACAAGAGGCCAGAAGGAAAGGGAATAAATCAAAATTTAACAAATAAATTGAATATTATTGACCTGAGAAAGAATGAAGAAGGACTGTATCCATCACTTTTTCTCTTTCCCCCCACAAAATTTCTAAAAAACAAAACAAAACAAAACCAAAAACCTAGAAAGAAAACTACTACACATATAGATCTTTTAATTTCTTCTTCCTTCTTTCAAGTAAAGGCAAGAAACCTAGTACTGAGGGGAAACATGGCAATCCTTCCCAATACCAAGGAGCTTTCCGGTGCCTTTGGCTTTATTAGGGAAGAACACATCCAGGTCGCCGCAGTGAGCTTCCAAAAGCTTTATCTCGCTGGGCCAATTCCCAGATACGAATTTTATCCTGAACCGCACTTCTACCTTCAAGTTCAAAATCCCTTTCTTCAAATGCGCACGTAGTTCTTCATACTTCTTCTTATTCATCTTGAGCGGTGGGCCCCTTGATTTTAACGGAAACGTCAGATTCATATGGCTCATCTTCTCCAGCCGGTGAGTAGCCAGCGCCGTAGGGCTCCAGCTCACCGTAGGTTCTGAGAGCTCGACCTCATCGTAACAAACCCATACGTTGAAATGGTCAAGTGCAGCTTGAACTTTCCTGTTTGAGTTTATTACGGTCAGTCCAATGTTGTACTCGCCGGTGAGTTTGGAATCGGAGAGAGTGAAGTTGGTGACGGAGAGTGAGGTGAGCCGAAAACCCGGATTATGAGGGTTCATGACAAGCCAAGCTATGCCTATTATCAGCATCAGGACAACAAACAACGAAACCACTATCAGTGGCAGCTTGCGGGGAAAGCAGTTGGCGGAAGAACTGCCAGTTCCGCCGCCGTTGTTAGATTGTTGACTGATGTTGAAAGGTACGGAGTTGTTGTTTTCCATGATGTTGAGCATATGTCTTGTGCTAGCTAGGTTCCAAACTAAGGATATTGGCTCTCAACTGCAAATTTCAGTACAGAAGGTCTGGTTATGGAAGTTGTTGGAGAAGATGATGAAAGACGAGCCAGAGACAGGCCAGTTATATAGCAAACCTTCTTGCACATGAGAGGAAACATCGAAGAAGGTTCTGTTTCGTAGGTTTCCAGGAAGCTTCCAAGGAATAGCGATACGTAAGGAGCGAAGTCATGTAATCAATCTACCTATCAAACGTAATTACGTATAGCTGACGCTCCTACATATGGATTTTAGCGTCGTGAAACAAAGGCAGAATGTCCCTTCTCTCTCATTTAAGCATTCATTTCCGAATACTAATTACTTAAACAATGCATTGCTTTATGTGTCACCAGTGATAAGGATCATTTTTTATTTAATTTTGCTTCTTTTGCTCTATTTATTCATACATCCACTTATTTCAGCAGCTTGAATAGTTTGCTAGAAGTAGTAAATTAGAACATTTATCCTGTCATTGTATTGGAAAAAATTGCATGATTACTTCTTTACTTGACAATTATTGATGGCTTGGCTATATACACCATGTCCATACAATTGATGGTAAGTTCGTGTTATTAATTTCTATAGTGGCTATTTACAACAGCATGAACACTGCAACAATTACAAAAGTGATACAACGAAAAAAACAACAATGCCTGTTTGTTCGTTTGTTCTCTTATAAATTCAAGTGGTACTTGAATAGCTAATAACTAGTAAAGCAACTTTAAACATCAAATACAAGCAAACTTATATAACCATCAGAGATTAGATACACCTCATGAACAGCGTCCCCCACTATCCTCTATCATCATTCCTTTTAAACTCTTGGCCAACCAAATGGCTGTCTCCCTTGGGGAGACCTTATCTTTCCCAAAGGGCTTTAGAACAACTCCAAGTTCCTCCAATCTATTTTGCTGCAACAACTCCGCAGATAATTCCAATAGCCCTTCAAGGGCCTCTGCTCTTTGCCTAAAAGATTTAACATCCAATGTTTCCTTTACTGGTGTCTCCTCTTCTGCCATTGGAGAGTTGTGTTTATTCAATTCAGAGGAATTAGATTCTGAAACTAGAACAACAGGGTTTCTCACATCTAGTTCCTTAGCACCAGAATGATCAGAGATATTCAAGCTCAAAGCATCAGAGCAGCTTGAAGATTTTAGGGTCAGAGGAGTGCTTGTGTTTCTAATTTCTGAATGATCGGATATATTTGACTTCAAGCTAATAGATTCAGAGCAACTTGAAGATTTAAGGGTCGCAGGAGTACTCAAGTTTCTCATTTCTATATGATCACAAATATTTGACTGCAAGTTCATAGCTTCAGAGCAACTTGAGGATTTAAGGGTCAGAGGACTGCTTGTGTTTCTCAATTCTATATCATCCCTTACCACGTTGATAAACTTGCCAACAACATCCACATTATGAACTCCCATCTCCACAGATTCCTTTACTGGCTGCTCACTCCCAACACGGTAACTGCTATGCCGTATGACATGGATGACATCATCAAAAGCTGGAGGAAGATGGCCTGCAGCTGGTCTTTCGGTGATTGGATTTTGCACATTGGTTCCTTTGTCTTCTTGAAAACCTTTCTGGCTTGATATTTTGGTAGTGTAAATTGGAGGGGCAGTTTCAATAACTGTGGACAGTCGCTCTCTCACAGTGAATTTGTCATCACCAGTGGGGATACAATTAAGATTTGGCTTTGGCTGGCTAACTATGTCAGGCCTATTGCTGGGCTTAACTACAGGAGCAACTTCTTCGCAGACAAATTTTTCTCCAGGACCCAAGATAGGAAGTTTGAAAGAATTGGTTGAACTCACTTGCTTAGCACTATCTTCCAGATCTTCGGTCTCTCCAACAGCTTCAATTGTGGGATCCATCAAAAGTTGAGACTTGATTGAAGTCACTTTATCATCAGTATCTTGAAGATCTTTGATTTCTTTATTGACTTCAACTGAGGGATTAACCATTATGGTCCTATTATCACATCCAGAGGAAGCAGATATACTGGTCTGATTTATGGGGAGACAATCTTCAGAAGCAAGGACTTCCTTTGAATCTAGAATAGGATGGGAAGGTATCAAACTCGATCTTACTTTCTCGTTACTAGAAATTGCATTTAGAAGGTTTGCAGTAGGCCCTGAGGCTTGCTCAGCCATCTGACAATGTGAATAGGTAGCAGGTAAAGTACTGTCCAGACATGATTCCACACTTTCAATGTGTGTTACACTCACATGACTAGGAAGCGCCTGTTCTCTCGAGTCAATCAAAGTTGTTGCATCATCAGAAAGCTCAAATCCTTGAATAGACACCGAAGATGAGACAGAATTGCTGCTATCTGTTTGCATTCCTCTAGACCCTCTTTCAGAAGCCTTTTGAGGCTCACCTGTAATCTCTCTAGAAACATGTGGCACATGACCATTGGGCAGCTGACAAGGACTCTTCTCAGGCTCCGGAGGAATCTTATTTGGACCTAAATTCCCTGTATCCCTTGCTGAATTTGGAACATCAAACCCAGCCTGCCTCATTCGTCCAGGAAATGATGGCCGTCTAAGTAGGCTTGGAGGGGTCCTTTGCCTTGACTTGGCTGGAACTGCATCTCCTATTTGTTTAACAGGACCAGAAGGAGGAATCCCGTCATGTCTGGGTTTAGTCTTTGGTGGGGAGTCCATCATTGGTAACTGCCAGTAAATATTATGAAAAAACAAGTAATGAGCCTAATGTTATGTGTAAATCTTGAAAAAAGAGCTAATAGTAGAATAGATATTTTATACTGGCAATGCACCTGATGTTTGAAAAGATGTGATCCATGCATTCGTTTAGCAGAATCAGGGGTTGCTTTTGCTGGTGTGACAGTTGGTGACTCTAAATTAGGCTTGATACCAGGGATAACACTAGTTTTGGGCAATTTAGGAAATGCCTCGGTGTTTGCTTTCTGTGTTGGTGCAACATTAGCCTTTATCCAATTGCCTCTCATTGGAGAACTATTTTCTCTAACTTTCCCCTCTTTTAATGCCATCATTATATTTTTAATCATTTTCGGTTGCTTAGATTCAACACTAGATCGCCTTTCCTTATGAGATGGCTTCACCACTTCTTGCTCATCTGTTTTCACATTGCCAGTCCTGGAACCATTTTCTTCTTCACTAGGCAGGAGATGCTCAGAGCTGTTCTCATCATCAATAGATGCCAGATCAGTTTCAGTGGCTTTGTTATCACAGTTCGGCACTGCAGTAGACATGTTTCTGTCATTTGACATCAAACTATCTCTGTCACTACTTGAACTAGTACTGTTTTGGCTTTCTGCCATATTTCTTCTAGGTTCACGGGCAGCAGATATAGGCTTTTCAGGAGAACAAGCTGTTGGAGGACTAAAAGATGGACGATACTGATCAACATAGGGTTGCAAATAAGGGTGTTTTAAAATCTCAGATGCCTGTCCAACATATTAACCCAGTTTGTCAAGGATAAGCAAAGCTAGTAAACTCATATCACATTGTAAATGAAGTTATTCTCCAGAGAGGCCTACCGTTGGCCGATGCTCAGGGTTTTTTCTTAGCATGCCCTTGATCACTGTTTTCCTGCATGCATAATACTCTTAATAATTAATAATATTAATAGAGTAGCTTCCAGCGTGCGTGCACACACAGAGGGATTGAGAGAAATAAGAGTCAAACCAAAAAAGAAAAAAAAATAAAAAATAAAAAATAAGGCAAGGAAATCCATTTCATCCTCCCGCCATATAGAGGTTTAAGCTTTGCCTAATGTCAATGCAAGCCTTTAAGTTTCCTTAAAATAGACGACATTTTTGGTCTTTTTTATGCAGACAACAAAAGCTAATGAAATATATAATTGCAAAAGCATTTCAAATGGATTGAATTCATCTTCAATTTATATTCAATTAAGAGATTTATCAAAAACCAAAGGCATGATTGAGCAGAACACAGACTAGTTTCAACTAATATCAGCGTGTGTGACAAGGATTTTAAGCACACTCTGAGAGACAAAGCCACATAATAGCAAGTATATCTTGCTGTCTTCACCACCCTGACTTAATCATGAAATCACAAGTCAAACACTCACCTTCTGTACCTAACATACAAAAGCTTTTCAACAAAAGCAGATGGAAACTTACAAGGATGGGGAATAACAGGGAGGCAAAGGGCCAATAGAAGAACGATTGATCTTGCTTATCAATCCTGCCATATCCTGAAACAAGATTTTCCAAACCATTGATAAGAAACAAGAATCCAAAGAGAAATCCACGAGGTTTCTCCACATACATGGATGGTAGATGGTATGAGGGTGTAAAGTATCATTTTGGAGCACATACATGTAACAAGTGTACATCACTCAACACCACTAATTAATTAAAATGGTCAGGAAGCTAAATATCAGGTGCCATACAGTCAACCACAACAAACAGCAGCTAAGACTGTTTACATGACAAGATTATTTTTAGAACTTGATGACAGATGTTTAAATAATAATACCCCACAATAAGCTATCATGGTTTAAAATAATAATACCCATTGATAGGTTATCATGGTGGATCTGGTGGCTTTAGCAAACTTTTGGATAGAAATTGAGTCAACGAACTACTTCAAATATGCAAACCTTTTACTTTCCTATTCCTTCTGAACCATTCAGGCAAATAAATACCCTATTCTTTCTTTTGCACAAAAATGTAACTTCACTGGTTTTGATACAGATATATGATTCGAAGTCGTTAGCTTGAGGATAGCGCATTAAATGAATTACCAAAACCAAAAATAGCATTTATAAAAGTACTATAAAGTTGAAGAGCAGGGGCAATCTTACAAAAGCTTTAAAAGCAGGGCGATGAGCAGCCATTTCATATATACAGCAGCCTGGACAACAAAAGAGCATGCATTTTAGCTGCTGCAGAAACCAAATTTTTAGTACCAGACATTTGTCATTCAAAATGTATACCTAGAGACCAAATATCAGATTTGAACCCATAAGGAATATCTGCAAGAAGTTCAGGGCACATGTAATTGGGAGTTCCCACCACCTACATTGAAATATACAGAACAGTTACTAACCCCACAGCTGATAATTTGCATTTGGATATTGTAGTAGTGATACCTTTATGGATTATAACAATAGAAGCTATGAGCAAATCATGAATGGATCCAAATTTTAATAGGTGTCATCTGCATTTGAGTACTTCTGTGTGCGTCCCATACAAGAGAAAGGTATGCAACAAAAAGGAAAACCTAATTTCTAACTCTGCTTATCAGCTTATGGTGTTAGATGCAATACCCATTGATGCCAAAGAAAAAAAGATTAGCCTGGATCCTTTTTTTTTTTTTTCCAAACAATTGATATTAGAAAATAAAGGAAGAAAAGTTCCCTATTTCACACATACCGAAGAAGCCAAGTCATCCGCTTTCAGTGTCTTAGCAAGCCCAAAATCCCCTGTGTATATGTCAGAGAAATTACAAACAAATTCAGAATAAAGACTAAATAATTTTAACTCCATTTTATTCAATAATGTTAGAAGAACTCACCCAGGCGAACATCCTGATCCTTGGTAAGAAAAATGTTGGAACACTATCAATGGAGTCAACACATCAGTCTTCAGAAATTTCAAAATAGATACAAAAAATTAAGCCATACAGAAATATACCTTAAGGTCACGATGTAAAACAAAATTGGAATGCAGGTATTCAACTGCCAACAGTAATTGGGTAAACCACTTGCAGAGTTTCTGAGCAATGTTAACAACTACCAATATGAGTCATCACAACAATTTATATTCAACTCAAACTTCGAGAAAAGGGCTATATAAATCCATGAGACGAGTTTACCTCCTCTGGAAAGTAAACCCCATTCGATTTTTTCATCAATTCACCCCTGTTAATGATTTCCAAACAATACAAATTATCAAGATGCCAAGTACTTGGGCATACACATTGTACGAACTTAAAAAAGACAATGCAAATTCATAAATATTATCTGTAACTCACATGTCTCCACCTTCACAGTATCCAGTAACAATGCAAACATAGCAACCCTGCATTGCAAAGAAATTGTGCTTAGCATAATGGAATCACCTGATATACAATGAATTGCTATAGTCCTTTTCGTTTAAAACAGATGGTGTATTACAATAAGTAGTTAAAAGAAAGTAAGAGGTCTCACTTTCTCAACCCATGCTTCCTTGAATTCTACAATATAAGGGTGTTGAATTCGAGCAATAAGAGCCATCTATAATCCCCAAAAACGAACAATAGTTAAAGCTACAAAAACAATGGCTTATTTGAAGTGTAAGTCAAATCAGATTGCAGATGTAAAAAACTGAACTTACCTCTTGATGAGCAGATCTCCTACAGCGTTCAGTCTGTCGGGCAAGCCTGATTTTCTTCAACACATATCTGCAACTCATGAAAAGAAGCTTCCTTACTCAAATATCGAACCAACACATTGCTACGTTAATCTCATACTATCTACTATAATTCAATCAAAAAGGGAAAACCCAAAGACAAAGGGCATACTTCTTCTTCTCAGCCTTGTGATTAACAAGAATAGCAGCCCCAAAAGCTCCACGACCGATTTGTTCCATGATCTCATACTGATCCATTCGAGACTCCATTGCTCTCGATCCAACGATAATCAAATTTTCAAAGTCCAAACCCAAAAGCAAAAACACAAACAAATTGCAAATACTTGGGAACGACCAATTTCACACCATTTCTTGCTTTTCACTCAAAAGTTTAACTTTGAGCAGCAAAATGCTTCTCCGATCTCCGGCAACAGCACCCAAATCATCTTCGCATCAAAACGATTCGTCGCAAAAACTCATCAGCTACCCTAAAGAGCTTCAAGCTCAAGTTTTCCACCCAGTGCTTCAAATTCCATGTTAGGCATTGCTTCTGCAAACACAAATTATTTGTTAGCAAAACATATCCTCGTTTTTCTCATCTCTATGAGTGAATGACATGAATGTGCGTTTCAAGTACTTTGCTTTCACTCCTTTTCTCTCACTCTACAATAAAATTAGCAAAATACAGAAACAGGGAGTAATAATTTTGGGAAAATAAAATTGAAGAGCTTTTTAAGACTGAAATTCTGAAAGCTTAACGGGAAGCTGAACCAATTACGAAGTATGTAATGTCTTCTCTCTCTTCCAGAGCTGAGAGAAAGAGAGAGACATGGTGCTGATGGGTAGGCTTGGGCATACGCCGACAGCTCCAGCTGGTGTACCAGTTCCCTGAGCTTTCAATTTTCTGCTTTTTTTTTTCTTTTATGTATTTGTTTCACATAATTGCCGACTTCCTTTCTTTCATCTTCAAATGAATTAATGGCCATAATACGAATCACCTTCAACTTCAAGGATCAATTATCAACTGCCATGGGCGGTTGGGAGTTGATATTGATTCTATGTATTTCATTGAATAAAAATAATGAAATAAATACAAAATAGGAAGTAGGAAAAGTTTTCCTATGATGAATTTATTGTCACATGATGTTACATTAGTCTCTGCTCATTGATTTAGTTTTTTCTAATTTAGTGATATATATTAGTTTAATTTCCAAAATGCATACAACACTCTTTAACGCAAAAAAAACACAATAATGTCATAATATAATTTTGTAAACAAAAAATAGTGGGGATTTCATTTTGAAAGATTTGAATTTTTCTTTTCATTTTCAATACTATTTTTTATCATTCAGAATTTGTTTCTATTGATTGCTAGTTTATTACATCAAACGCCAAGAATTTATTTGCTTATTTTTGGAACAAAGAAGTCAAAGTTTTGTATTCTGTAAGCCCATGCGAATAAAGTGGAAATGAAGATCATAAGCCAAGAACGGTTTTTGAAATTGGTATCATTACTCTTTAAAAAAAAATTGACAAGTGATTATTTTTTATTATTGTTCATTTTTCCAATCTCAAAAATTTTTTGGATTCTAAAATCAGCCATATACTTTTTTCATAGATCTTGAGATTTTTCATCTAAAATGTCCAAACTGTTCAAACATGAAAGTTTGAAAAAAAAAATAGTAATATCTGATCATTGTAAAAGATAATAATAATGTTGACTTCCTTATTATCCTTTTAAAAGATGATGAAATAAAGGGGGAAATTTGAGGCTTTTAGATTAAGAAAAAAAAGAATGATGCTTTGGAATGAAAGCTATGTGCAGTTGACAACAAAGTGAAGTTGAATGAGAGAATATTATAAACAGTCATAATCATTTCTTTTAATCTCCCAACTTTTACTTCTTTCTTTTTTCATGTTAATAACTAATTATTTTTTTTCTTCCTCTTTATATATGTATAATTATTTTTCCTTTTTTATTATTTGGGTGGTAAATGTGAGAAAGAAAAAAGGAGTCACACCAAGAAATCTCATTGATTAAACGATACATTTTGAATGAATTGTGCATGAATGATAATAGCTTTAAGGTTAAATTAATTTTTTAGCCCATTTATTTTAATTTGTAATTTTATAACTAGATTGTTAGAGTTTATTTTATTTATAATTAATTATTTACATGTTTTAATTTAAAAAATTTTATTTATAATAATTTAATGTAATTAATATTTATGAATTTATATAGTCATATTGTAATTAACAATGAATAATTATTTATTAGAATGATTAATGGTTATAATTTAAAGGAAATATTCAAATAGATATAATGAAATTGAGTCTACTAAACTCAAACATATGTATAATTAAAAATATAATCCTTAATTATTTTAATAATTTATGTGATTAAGTTTTTTTTATTTCTTTATCATAATATAACTATATAAATTAATCAAATTTTATTATATCAAATAATTATAAATAAAAATTTCTAAATTAATTATAACATGCATAGCACGGATATTAGTTTAACCATCTCATTGAAGAAAAATGCCATATCAAAAAAGGAGCACACTGCGATCCTTAATTTGTTAAGTGATGAATATTTGTTATCACGATCATATTTTGACCATATTTCAATAATTACAATTATATTTGATGTTTAAATCAACTGAATTTTGTTGTAGACATTATCATATCTCTTAAATAACAATTTCTTGATTTTGAAACAAAATAATAACACTAATCCTGGCCGCGATTTGTTTATTCAGATATTGATAAACACAATCCTGGCCGTGTAATTAACGGGAATTACACAATTACTTGGACCACAACAGTTACACAGAATTTTATGAGTTGACAAATCAAAAACAAATGATTGGTGTAGCATAGATACAGTGCCACAAGGATAAGCTCGTTCTTATTTTCATACCGCGCACCCTGTCTCACCATGTGCCTCTTCACAGCCACGCTGGCAGATCCTATTGGCTCAGCTGGTTACTGCACACTCTCAGGCGCTACGCTACACAGTAATTGGATTATTCTCTGCATTCTGCCGGGCTGGCTAACATGCGCACATGCACTTACACCTGAGAAAAGGGCCTAGTACCCGGCCCAGGGCTCACTTTGGCTTCGCTCACGTGCTCCAATAGAATTAAGGAAAAAATAGAAATAATATTGAAGAACAACTAATTAGAATTATTTTATTAGTTAAAATTTTAAAAGCTAATTTACCAATTCGAGTATTGCTAGGAACACTGTTAATTTATATCACAAAAAGTCATGGAAATGTGTGGGTTGGCAATGAGGGCATTTAAAAAAAGGTTAAGACTTCACTATCAGTTTGATTTGATGTGTTTAATTATATTAATGAGAAACTTTAAAGCTCCAACTAACCCATGTTTGAGTAATTGTTGGTTAATTATGCACATTTGATGTCTAGGATTATACAAATTAATGTTTTGGCCGGTTCCATCCAAGCGATTGTTAGCTAAATTCTCACATTAATTAGAAGGATATTTCTTGCATTTCTGCTTTTATTCATTTTTAGCATTAAGATTATGACACTGAGCCTTTGCTAGAATAGCAACTTCTAATGTTGTGATTTCTTGTCTTTCTTTTTAAAATTTTTTATACATTAATGATAAAAAAATTTGAATATAAGAACCCAGCTTTTTTATACTAAAGCAAACAACCTTTTTTATTAAATATTATACAATACAAGTATAAATCAATTTTATATAATTATTTTGTCCATTTTTAACAGAATATAAATAACATTGGACTTATTTGACAGTCTGTTTTTTTGTTTTGAAAAATAATTTTTTTATTTTTTATTCTACAAAAACAAAAAAAAAACTTATTTAGCAAACTGTTTTCAGAAATTATTTTTAAAAAATTATTTTATAAATGTGTAACTGAAAAAACAGTTTTTAGAAAATATCATTTAAGTATTTTCTTTGTTTTTGTACAAAATTATTTTGAGGTTTTTTGAAAAATAAGGAGAACACTTATTTTCATTAATGGTAAAGTTATAAATAATACTAAATATATTTTAATTTTTTTCAAAAATAAAAAAAAATACTTGTTCTCAAAATTTACATCCAAATAAATTTTTTATTCTTTTTGTTTTAAAAAAATTATTTTTAAAAAATAATAAAATAAAAACACTTGAAAACACTTCTAGAATTATTAACTTCCTTAACAGTACAATGTTATAGTGGCATTGTATAGATAGAAATGGTGGAAGTTAATTAGTATCAGTACATAGAAAAAAAAATATATTTATATTATTGTTATTTTTTATAAAATAAAATTTTCATAAAATTCATCATTAGATTTAATTAATCTATTATGTAAATTAAATTTATAAATTTATGAATTAATTACTATCTCATTAATAAATTTAAAATTAATATAAAATTATTTTTAACTGATTGATTGTATATTTATTATAATTTAGATTTTTTCAAATTTTTTATATAAGATTCATATTTTAATAACTTATAAATAAATAATTAGATTAAGAAAATTAATGCTTGCTATAAGTGTTCTAAGTTTTACGTGAGTCTCCATTAATCCGACTTCTTTATATACATAGACACACACTGATGAATTTAAAAAAAAAAAAAAAAAAGAATGTCTAGTTGGCAATAATAAATACCAAGTTCACGTGAAAAAGGGTGTAGTTTGTAAAGTAATTCATTGTTGGTAAGGGCAGTGACCACCTCCAACTACTATTCAACTCCAGAAAACGACGTCGCAGAGTCAGTAAGATCACTATCTTCCATGCAAGCAAGTCCAAACTTACATGCTAAGTTAGGTGAAAGTTGAATGAGAAGACGGGAAGTGAAAGTTGAAGATTGGCTTTTCTCCTTATTTTTATTAAATTGTCATATTTCTAGTTATTAATTAATTATTTGCTAATTTATATATCGTAACATCATTCCAAACAACAAAATGACAAAGTTGTCAAATTATGTCATTCATAGGGGTCTATCAATAATATTCCATTATCTACTTTTTTAGGAAAAATATTAATAACATAGAAACGAAAATAACACACATTTTGATGATATCTTGTCCATTGCTATTGGTCCTTTACAAAGATTAGTAATTTTCACGTCGTTGCCTTTGTTCTGTTTACATTATTCAGAATGTGACGCATCACAATGATTTGATCTATACATAAAATGCATGTTGGGGATGTAATTATCATGTTCGAAGCTAAGCAGTCAATTGATTCTATGAATTAATTACAGATTAATTATTTTGTCCCTTTTTATTTCTTGTTTAAGATAAATCAATTAGAATTTAAAAGATTATTACATAATTTTAATTATAAAAGAAGATAATTGTATTAATTTTATTAAATTATTTTTTATTAAAAGATAATTAATGTGTAAAGTGATCAAATATTGATTGACAGAATAAAAAATAATTAATATATTTTTATTTTTTAAATAACAAATGAAAAGTTTCTAAAATTATATATGAGAACTGATGGACAATGTATTAAATAATAGATAATATGTGCATCTAAGACTATCTACGATGCAAGCATCTTACAAGAGTTGTTTAAGTTTTATTTATTAATTTTTTATTGGGTCCCACATTGTCACATCATTTTACACTCTTTTAAGCAACTCAAACAACTTTATCCCATAATGGTAAGTTTCTTAAATGGACCTCATAACTTATCTCATTCTTTTATATTTTATTATTTATCTTTATTTTAATTTAAAATATTATTAAATTTTAATTTTATTATTTATTATTTATCTTTATTTT
>JANHAO010015514.1:0-14795 GCA_026873985.1 Saraca asoca | reverse complement strand
GGAAAAGTTAGACAAAAACTACAAGTTAATGACTAATTAAGAGGTAAAATCAAGTATTTTTACAGGTACATTTTCTACTTATCAACAAACAAATTGGAAAAAGTATGAAGATACTTAAATCAGATCGGGATGGAGAATACTTAAGCCAAGAATTCATGGATTATATAAAATAATTTGGAATTCTTTCACAATGGACTCTACTTACAATGTCACAAATAAATGGTGTTTTAGAAAGGAGAAACTATATTTTTCTTGACATGGTACGTTCCATGATGAGCTTTACAACTTTATCTATCTCTTTCTAGGGCTATAGTTTGGAAACTATTGCATACATATTTAATTGTGTCCCATTAAAGTATGTTGATAAGACACCATATGAGTTATGTTTCGTGAAGAAACCAAGTCTTTGACATATAAAGATTTGGGGATGTTCCACTTATGTAAAGTGAATAATCATAGACAAGCTGAGATCTAATAGTAATAAATGTCTATTTGTGGGATACCCCAAGAAAACAAGGAATTACCACTTTTACCAGCTTGTTGAGCAAAAGCTATTTGTCTTAACAAATACTACCTTCTTAGGAAAAGGAGTTTATCCTTGAAAAAGCTTGTAAGAGTAAAGTAGAACTTGAAGAAGCTCAAAAGCCACAAAATGAGATAGATCATATCACAGAGCATAAGCTTGATCAAGTGTTTCAATAAGTTGAGATAAGTAATCTAGCTTAAAATACACATGTACTCTAAAGATCTAGTTGGGAATATCATGAACTTGAAATATATGATTTTCTCTTTACACAAGAGAACGATGATGAACCTACTAGTTACTTAGAAGTAATATCATATATTGATTCCTTGAAGTGGTGAGAAGCCATGAAATTTTAAATGGTTTCAATGCATAAGAATGAAGTATGGGTTGGTCACAACACTTGAAAGAATAAAATCCATCAAGTATAAGTGGGTTTTTAATAGAAAGATAAATGTAGATAGAAAAATACAAACCTACTAGGCTAGGTTGGTGGCAAAAGGTTACAAGCAAGTACAAGGAGTCGACTATAAGGAAACCTTTTCACTAGTTGTTATGTTGAAGTTCATTAGGATTTTACTTGCAATAGCCACATACCATGACTATGAGATTTAGCAAATGGATTTTGAAATAACTTTTATTAATGGAAACTTGAAAGAGGATGTATATATGATACAACATGGGGGTTTGTCCATAAGACCAAACCCCATAAGGTAATGCAAGCTACAAAGGTCTATATATGGACTAAAGCAAGCTTTATAGAGTTGGAACATCGATTTTGATAAAGCAGTCAAATTGTTTAACTTTATAAAAAATATTAATGAACCATGTGTGCACAAAAAGCTTAGTAGGAGTGTGGTTGTGTTCATATTACTATATGTAGATGACATACTGCTTATGGGAAATGACATTTCTATGTTATAATTTGTTAAGTTATGGTTATCCAAGACATTCTCTATGAAGGATTTGGGGTGAGCAAGCTTTATTCTAGGTATGAACATCTATAGAGATAGATATAAAAGGTTGTTTGGCCTCTCTTAATCTACATATATAGACAAGATGCTAAAGAGGTTTAGCATAGATGGGTCTAAAAAAGGGGTTTTACTCATGTCTCATATTGTTCACTTATCTAGGAAGTAGTGCTTAAGATGGAAGATGATTGAAAATGCATGAATGAGATTCCCTATACATTAACAATAAAATTAATCATGTATGCCATGCTATATATGCGACTATATGTCTCTTATGCATTGAGTGTAACTAGTAGATATTAGGCAAATCTAGGTGAAAATCATTGGATTGCAATCAAAACCATCCTTAAGCACTTGATAAGAACTAAGGATATGCTCTTGATATATGGAGGACACCTTGATTTGAGAACCAAAGGTTTTATAGATACAAATTTTCAATCAGTTTAGGATGATTACAAATCATGGTTTGGATTTGTATTCACTCTTAATAGAGATACGGTATGTTGGAAAGGTTTTAAGCTATGTTATATGTTGGAAAGGGTTTGAAGAAAGCAATGGAAATGTTTGGATAGAGAAGTTTTTCACAGAAATAGGGGTAGTTACTACCATTATTTTTATGATTTCAATAGAGCTATAGCATAAGCTATAAAATTGTGGTCTTATTAAAGATCTAAGCATATTATGAGGCATTACCATTTGATCAGGGAGATTATATAGCATAGTGAAATTAGAATAGAATGGATATCTACATATAATAATATAGTTAATTCCCTTACTAAGGGTCTGCCCTATTAAAAGCTTGATTGTTATTTACAAAGAATTGGTATTAGATACAAGGGTGATTGACTTTAGGTCAAGTTAGAGATGATTAGTATAAATATGCCCTAGAGATAATTGTTCTTATGCAATGGATACTACATATCTTAGCATATTTAATAAAATATGATGTTGTGGTCTCTTTATCAATTTAGTCTTAAATATACATATGTTTAATATATGTATACTATCTTAGATAAAGTTCTTAAAGTTGTTATTATGTACAAATAAATTCCAATAGAGATTGTAATCATGAGATAATTTGTACATATAATTATAATTTCTAAATATCTATAGTGGCGGAATAATTGAAAAAATAAGATATCAATTATTGATGAATAAACCAATAGAAGTTATGTCACATTATTTGGAAGAATGTAGTGATCTCATACATTATTTGATATTGAGATATCTGGACAAACATAAGGGTATATGTTATAAAACATATGACTGGATTGACCCACCATGAGAAAACATATGGAATGTTTCCCTGTGTTAATGGACTTCTCATGTCAAAGGTAGTATAAGTGATCCTTAGACTTGAGATCAACATAATATCTTATGTATGGAGTCATGTACTTTAATTTTATTCTAGGCTTACACTCTTAATGAGTAGATATGGATAATTTTTGATACAACATGAAGTACATGAATGTAATGATTGATCAAGACAGAATTTATCCTCGATAACAAGGAAAGATATTTGAAAAGATATTTTGACACTTGTGTTTTGGTCAAAATTATAGGCCTATGTATTGATAATAAATAAAAGAAGTTTTAAGTATAATTAATTAATGATACATTAAATGAGTTTTATGTATGCATGATCATGAGATAACATATAGTCAAACATATACCCTACATTAGATGTTTTTAGGGTTGAAACTTAAACCATACCCTAAATCCTATTTAAATATCAACAGGCAAAAGGATTGAATCACACTGTAACATCTTATTATAAAAGGTTTTGATTTTCTCAAATCTATTCTTGGCATTTGGATTGTAATGATACTTTGCTAGAAGCCATCTTGATCTATGAATTTGTTTGAACTATTTAGGGAAATTGTGTTTACATTAAAAGGAGTTTTAATTCAATTAAGCTTATGAAATCTTGCAAACAAATTCATTGGCAACATGTATGGAAACCTAATGGGTCGCACATAATAGAAACTTTTTAATCTAAAGTCAAAGGAAAAGTTAGAATGAAAAATGTTATGAATTCAAAAGTTGAATTGGGTGGATATCTTAGAAATATAAAATAATTAATTAAGTATTCTAATATGATTAGAAGTGTTAATTAATCACAAATTTAATAATTCTAATGGAGATTGCAAATATAAAATAGTAGTAAATTTTCATAGTTGATATTTAAACATTGGAGAACATTCATATTAATATTGGAGGAGACCTTAAGTAGAGGAATGGTTCATCACTTAGAAATTATTTTAAATTAATTAAAGATAGAGAATGATTACAAAAGATAGTTTATGAGTATGGACTTGTAAAAAAGTGTTTGGGCTCATTGGGCATAAAGAATGGAGCATTAGATTAAGGAGTGTGGACTCCTTGGGCCTTAGAATTGGATTAGCCATACAACCTATCCATTTTAAGTGGACGACACAAGCAAGGGGCTGCCTTAGTTTGTGCATCACTTATGATGCCTCCCTACTCTTGCTTGTGCTTCAAACTTCTCTATTTAAGGAGGAGAGAAGCCAAACTAAATAATAATAATAATAATAATAATAATAATAATAATAATAATAATAATATATCATTCAACCTTAGCATATGTGTTGTGCTTTAACTCTCTTTATGATCTAACTTTGCATCTCCCTTTCATATTCAAACAATAACCCTGCCCCTGTGAATTGTGATTACTTGAAGAGCTAGCACCTCTTAAGTTGAGTGATTGAATTTTCTACTCTGTTGGTCACCTAAACTTGGTGAAGGCTTTAAATTAATTTAGTTTGTGTGGATCACCATTGGTGTTGGAGATCAAATCCAAAGTAGTTGTCTGAACATAATTTGAAAAAGTTGATCATGAGACTTATTTATGAAAATGCTTGAAGATCAAACTCAAATTTAAAGATCGAAGATTTAAGAATGATTCTCAAGAAGGCGTAATTTAAATTACTACTTTGAGGTTTATTTGAATTATACCTTATTTTATGAATTAATATGCAAATAATATGATCCAAGTTTAGGAAAAATTTTGAATTTCTGTTGCCCATACTTCATGCATATAATCGACATATTTGATATGCTTAGATTTGATTTTTTGAGCACTATTGACAACTAATGTTGTCCTAGCTCGAGAGTGTTAGAGGGTTATCCTTTACCCTGAACAACTTAAAGGAAATCACTCCCACACAATCCCTTAAGAAGCAAGATGGGAAAAAGAAATGGAACTCGCTTTTCTATGCGGGATTAGCTACACTTCAATTGGCCATAATCAATATTGTTTAGAAATGGCAAAAATATGCTCAAAGTTGTTTTTTTGGACACAATCAACTTCATTGATGCTTTAGTTAATCAACAAACTCACTGTTCTATGCAAGATTAGCTACACTTCAATTGGCCACAATCAATATTCTTTAGAAATGGTAAAGAGATGTTGAAAGTTATTTTTTTTGACACAATCAACTTCATTGATGCTTTAGTTAATCAACAGCTTTGTTAAGTAGCTACTATAATCACTTTAAGTGTCGAGTTTGAAATTTGTCAGGGTTTTACGATCAATACAAGGACTGAGATCTTGTCTCTTAAAAATTGATTGTCTATTGACTTGGAAAATGCTTGGAGTAATCTAGCAGAGTGCTCAAAAGAATTGGATGAGAAGGATAAAGAGCTTCAAGCCTAAGAGGACTATTTATCAACACTTTTGAACTAACTTGAAACTTTTTTAAAAAATAAAACATTTAATTGATTACACAAACAAATAAACTTTTAAAAAAGAATAATTGGCTTATTGAATACCATAATAAGGAAGTTAAATCTATGAAACTTAAGGCTGACTATCTCTAAAAAGCTTTTTCTACTTATAAGCTTTCCTTGGAATGTATAAAGGTCAAATGTGAATAATTAGAGTTCCACAACAAAAGTGCTAAATAGGATATTAATGACAAAGATGGAGATATTCTAGATAAAATCGAATACAAGAAGATAGGCAAATGATAATTGATGCATAAGGGCTACTGGTGGAGGTCTGATGTAGCCAACTTTTACGAAGTCTTTTGGTTGAATGCCATATTTGTTGTGTTTGAATGTGAATATGAAGTTTCAGATGCTAGATGCATTAGAATGTTGGAATCAGGGATAAAAGGTTCTAAAGTTGTTGCAGGGTGTTGAAAGGGTCTTGCTTGATGCTTATTCTCTTTTCCTAATTTTTGCAAGGTTCTCTCAATCTCTAGATCATACATTAGCTTAGGAATATAAGAGCATCAAGTCATGCAACAATAGGCCAATCAAGAGAGCAAAAAATCAAAAGAATTGAAATGGAAAAAATTGTAAAATAATTCAAAAAATACTAAAAAATTAAAAAAACATAAAAGATGATGGAATTTGACAAAAAGAAGGGGAGGCGGTTTGACTGCATAGTTGTCAGTCTTGCTTAGAAGACTAAAAAATGGTAACCTACTAAATTGGAGCTCCCAACACCTATTTATTGTTTGGTTTTCATTTCTGCATCAATCTACCTTCTTTTTTAACTTCAATTTTTTGCCTGCTTCTACTTCAATTTTATATAGAAAAATTTTGTGTTTAAATTGCAAAAATTAAGTGTTTGATGTTAGCTTTATTTGGGTAATTTTTTTGCTCATTCCTTGTCCATTTCTATTTCATTTCCTTGCTTGATTTATTAAAGATTTTGATGAAATTACATAATTTTTATCTTGTTCTAGGTTGCATTTCAAGTGTTTGTTGATTTGTTTAAGTGTCATTTGATTTATTTTTGTGTGTCAATTGGTGTGAGACTAAATTACACTTCATTTTAATGTGGTTTGTTGTCAATTCGTTGTCAATTACATCAAGTTTTGCTTATTGTCCCTTACCACCTTGTTATGGTTGAACCTTATGTTTTGTTGTTCTAGAATTTCTACTGTTGTTGTAGCTTAATTGTGGTTGTGTTTTGCACCAAAATTATCTTCATTTTGAGTACAATTATTTGAAAGTTGATTTAGGAAAATTGTGGTTGATTTAATTGTTAATGGAAGCTCAAAATTCTTGGAAACTAAGTGTTGAAAATTCTAAATAGTAAACAACTTGTTGAGAAAAACAAAAGAAAGAAAAGAAAAGAGTAATGGAAAAATAAAAACAAAATAAAAAGTGTGAAAACAAAAGAAAAGAAAAGAACAAGTGTGAAGAATAATCAAGAGAAACAAAAGAAAGAGTAAAAGAAAATTTACACAAAAAGAAGAATAGTGTTGTCTAACAAAAGAAAAAATTTTTTGCAACTTTTTGAGTTATATTCAAGCCAAAACACTTGTCTAATTTGAGTCAAATTCCATTGTATTCAACTTGAATATGTTTTTTTTTAGATTGCATGATCAATATGCTAGCTTAGAAATTAATTTCAATTGTATTTACTTGACATTTTGCTTTGCTTTTCATTGAATTCTCCTAAAATTTTCTGTCTTACCTTGAAAATTTTTGGTTTGGTTGAAACTTGTCACTCTTATGCTATCCAATTCTTTGTGCTTTCCTTGTTTATTCCTTGCTTTTTATCTTTGTTGGTTCATGTCACATTTTTAGTGTTTTGAGTGTTGTGTGATATTAAGTGCTACATTTTATAAACTCTAAGTTTTGTCTCACTAGTTCTTATAGGACTTAAAAGGAGGGGACTAGAGTGGTAAAAGACAAGTATGTCATGAGCATAATTGAGGGAAGAGCCTAGTTGTGTGAACAAACATAAGTGGAATGATCTAAACACTTGTGAGGGTGTGAATTTGTGAGGTCCATATTTTCCTAACATTTATTTTATAGAATTTTATTTTACTCCAAAGATGAAAGGTAGTGTACAACTCAATGAAGTCACGTTTACTTGAAAAGCAATGCAACATCAATTTAAGAAAGTGAATATGAGGATTGATGCCCTTGATAAAATAATTTCAAATAAGGAACATATAAGACATTTTTATGAAAGAAGAACTTCTTTTAAGCTTGCTCATCAACCAAGTTCGTTTTGGAAGACAAATGGGGACAAGAAATAAGATTAAAAGGATGTTAAGCCTTTCAAGAAGCCCATGGCCAAAACTTCCTCAAGGTCTAAAATAGAAGATTCAAAATTCAAAGGCAAAATTGAAGTTCTACAAAAACCAAGAAATATCAAGTGCTTTAAGTGCTTGAGTTATGGCCACTATGCCTTTGAATGTCCTAAAAAGTCTCATTCGAGTGGTGAAAAGAGCATTGAAGCAAATGAAGATGTGGTTAAAAGAGAGGTACTAGTTGTGAAAAAAGTTTTGAATGCTTAAGTTAAGGAATGGGTAAAGGAACAAAGAGAGAATATTTTCCATATTAGATGCCATGTCCAAGGAAAGGTTTGCAATGTAATTATTGATGGGGGAAGTTGTGCTAATGTTGCTAGCATAGCCATGGTTGAAAAATTAGCTTTGTCTACCTTCGATTATCCCACTCCTTACCAGCTTCAATAGTTGAATGAAAGTATGGAGGTGAAGGTAACAAAACAAGTGCTAGTTTCATTCTCTATAGGGTAGTATAAAGATTATATCTTCTGTGATGTTGTTTCAGTGCAAATTGCCCATTTACTACTTGGTAGGCCTTGACAATTTGATAGGCATGCAATCTATGATGGCCATTCAAACTGGTATGAGTTTAAGATGGACAACAAAACCATTACTTTTGTACCCCTTACCCCCAAGCAAATTTTAGATAATCAAATGAAAAGAGAGAAAGCTAAAGAAAAAGAAAATGAAGAAAAAGAGAGAGAAAGTGAAAAAAAAAAGATAAAAAGAGTTTAGTAAAAGTGAAAAATGAGGAAAGAAGAAATAGAATGTCTTTGCCAAGCTAGTGATGTGAAACAAACCTTGTATTGTGATTGGCCTATGCTTATTCTTTTGTGTAAAGGTGTTGTTTTGAATGATAATTATGATACTAATACTTTACCTAGTGCCATTGAGTTCATTTTGCAAGAGCATTAAGAGTTATTTCTCAAGAAAGTCCTTCACAGCTTGCCTCCTTTAAGGAGAATAAAGCATCAAATTGATTTTATTCTTGGAGCCTCTATTTCAAACTAGCCAACATATAGAACAAATCCTGAAGAGGCGAAAGAAATACAAAGGCAAGTGGAGGAGCTTATGGCAAAAACCTACATTAGGTAGAGCATGAGTCCTTATACAATTCTGATATTACTTGTGCCTAAGAAGGATGGATCAGGAAGGATGTTGATTGCCAATCAATTAACAAAGTCACTGCACAATATAGACATCCTATCCTTAGGCTTGTTGATATGTTGGATGAATTGCATGGATCTTATATTTTTTCAAAGATTGATTTAGAGCGTGGTTATCATCAAATTAGGATGACATTAGGTGATGAATGGAAAATCACATTTAAAATTAATCATGATTTGTATAAGTGGTTGGTTATGCCTTTTGGCTTAACAAATGGCTCTAGCATATTTATGAGGTTGATCAACCATGTCTTTCATGCTTTCATTAGAAAATTTGTGGTTTCTACTTTGATGATATTCTCATTTATGGCAAAAATAAGCATAAGCATGTTGAGCACTTGAGATGTGTTTTGTAATATTTGAAGGATAAAAAATTGTATGCCAACTTTGATAAATGTTTTTCTTTGCTTGAAAAAAATTAATTTTTTAGGTTATGTGGTGAGTGGCAATGGTATTGAAATGAATGAGGAAAAAGTGAAAGCCATAAGCGAGTGGCCAATTCAAAAAACCATGAGTGATGTGAGGAGTTTTCATGGGTTAGCTAGCTTCTATAGGTAGTTTATGAGAGATTTTAGTACCATAGCTATTCCATTAACCGAATTGCTAAAGAAAAATATGGAATTCAAGTGGGAAAGTAAGATAGAGCTTTTAATTTGTTGAAAGAAAAATTAACTTTAGTTCTTTTGCTTGCTTTACTTAATTTTTCCAAAGCTTTTGAGATTGAATGTGATGCTCTGGGACTTAGTATTAGAGTTATTTTGATACATGAAAAATATCTCATAGTATTCTTTAGTGAAAAACTTAATAATACGACTCTTAACTACTTAACATAGGACAAGGAGCTCTATGTATTGGTTGGGGCTTCAGAAACTTAGCAACATTATCTATGGCCAAAAGAATTTATCATCTACATTAACCCTGAGTCCTTAAAACACTTAAAGGGTCAAGAGAAGCAGAACTGGAGGCATGCAAAATGGATAGAGTCCATTGAGACATTTTCTTATACCATTCAATACAAACAAAGTAAAGAGAATGTGGTAGCCGATGCCTTTTCTCACAGGTATACCCTCCTCTATACTATGCAAGCCAATTTGTTAGGGTTTGAATACACTAAAGAATTTTATATTGATGACCATGACTTTGTTAGTGTGTTCAATGCTTGTGAGAAAGTTGCCTTTAGGAATTATTTTTGGGTAGAGAGTTATTTTTTCAAAGCAAATTAATTATATGTGCCTAAGGGATTGTTGAGGGATTTGCTTGTTAAAAAGACACATAGGGGTTTAATGGGACATTTTTGGCATTACTAAAATATTATTTATTTTGCAAGAGCATTTCTTTTAGCCGGACATGAAGCATGATGTAGAAAAATTTTGTGAAAATTGTATAACTTAAAAAAGCTAAGTCTAGAATCATGCCTTATAGCCTTTATACCCTACACCCTATTCCTAGTAAACTTTGGATGGACATTTCTATAAATTTTGTGCTTAGTTTGCCACAGTCCAACAAGGGGAAGGATTTAATTTTTGGTGTGGTTAATAGATTCTCCAAGATGGCTTATTTCATTTCATGTAACAAAATTGATGATGCTATACATGTGGTGGATTTGTTCTTTATAAAGGTTGTAAGATTGCATAGAGTGCGTGGAACTATTATGTCAGATAGAGATGTAAAGTTCTTGAGCTACTTTTGGAAAGTTTTTTGAGGTAAATTAGGGATAAAATTGTTGTTTTCTACTACTTGCCATCCCCGAATTGATGGACAAATTGAAATAGTGAATATGACTTTATCTATAGTGTCAAGTTCTATCATCTAAAAGAACTTAAAGAATTGGGAACAATGTTTGTCTCATGTAGAGTTTGCATACAATAGGAGTGTACATTCATCCACTCAATATTCTCTTTTTGAAATTATGTATAATTTTAACCTATTAACTCCTGTAGATTTGTTGCTTTCACTGATTGAGGAGAGAGCTAGTCTTGGTAAGAAGAAGAAGGCCAAACAAGTGAAGCAAATCCATGAACAAGTGAGAAAGAACATAGAAAAGAAAATGATCCAATATACCAAACAAGCCAATAAGGGTCGAAAGAGAGTGGTGTTTGAACCTTTTGATTGGGTATAGTTACACATGAGGAAGGAAAGATTTCTAGCTTAAAGGAAGACAAAAGCTCCATCTAAGAGAAGGTAGACCTTTTCAAGTGATGGCAAGAATAAATGACAATGCATATAAATTGGATCTTCTGGGTGGTTTTAGCATTAGTGTTACTTTTAATGTTGCTAACCTTTTTGTTTTTAATGTAGGTTTTGATTTAAGGTTGAATTCTTTTGAGGAGGGAGAGAGTGATGAGAACATAGAGGACCAACCCAAAGATCACCAAGGAGCTTTGCAAGTGTCTAGTGGAGAAGTAATCCAAGGGCTTTGTTACACATTTTGGAGTTCAAAAGAGGGGCTAGGATTTGGAGGTTCAAGGGTCATGTGCTTGAAAGCCTTTTATCATTCACTTGAGATCCACTTTGAGCGTCACATTAGAGAGCTTGTAGCTGACCATATATGAGATAACAATATTATCGTCACTTCGGTGTATTTTTGTACATGTTTTTGGTATTATTTTGTGTTATTTTATAGGCCACCTTTGAGATCTTTTGTGTATTATTTAGGGCTATTTGATCCCTTTTATTTGAGTATTTTGGTGGCTGATTTGGTACCATTTTGTGGCTAGTTGGTAGACTATTTTTTACGTCACATTGCATTTTTTTTGTTGGTTAATTATGTTAGCTTATTTTGGTCTAGACTTGTTTATTTGTTTGGCTAGCTTATATGTTTGTTTGATTGGGCTTGAGTGGGACTCTAATCTAGCTCGTTAGTGAGCCTAATTGGTATGAAGGAAGGCATATTTCTCTTATCGTTTAGATTTGATAAATTTATAAATTAGAAGTGTTTTTTTTAGCAATTGTTCTTTTAGGGCTTTTACTAGAACTTGAAAGTTTATCAAAGAGTTTCCCCTTTATGGTGTCAATTTTATCACTTATCAATCTCCTTCTACCTTTTAAGAGTGTGATGCGAATATTCTTCTTTTTCTTTTAATTTTTGGTGATGAATTGAGCTAAATTGGAGAAAGTCCATGGGTATCTCCAAAGGAGATCACATCAAAGAGTTTCAGAATGATCGAAATATACCTTGCAATGCCTTAGGGATGTTTGAGTGCTTATAACTTTTGTACTCGACTGCAAAGTTGAAGTAATTAATTGAATAGGTGAAATGGTTGGCTTCTATAAAGCCATAGCTCAAGCACAGAATCCTTTAATTGTACACACTTTGAAAAAGGAATCTTTTCAAGTTTGAACACTAGAAATCATATTCCTAAAAATCATGTGATCTAGTCGTTGAGTGAAGTGAACCTAACCTCCATTCATTGTTCTTGTAATGAATTTGATGGATGTGTAAGGGAAAGTTTTAATTTGATTTGTTGTTTCCAATATATGGGACATGTATATTGTTTATGATAATCAAAGACTTAAATCAAGACTCAAGGATTTTTGACATACTGCATAATGTAATTTTTTTCCTTTTATATAAGAATTAGATTTATATTTACAATATATGTGGTAGGCATAATTTTGATTACCTAGAACATGCCTGGGCTTTTGAATTGAATTAATTAGTGTTTGAGGATATTTCATGAAAATTTTGTTGATTAGTTTTGTTAATCAAGTTCAATTTTTTTTATTTCTTATTTTTATATAGGTTAACATTTAGATTGATTTGGGGTTACAAACCCATACAGAAGAAAAAAAAAAGAAAGCAAAATGTAGCTGAATTGTGGCAAATGAAAGCTATGTCAAAAATCAGATCAAGTCTAATTACATAGTTGGCAGTCTGTGATGTGTAAGGGCAACGTGCCACTATAAAGATAATGGATGGTGATAAAAATTTTATCATTGAACTTCATTCTCTGAGCTCTATTTGTCATAATTTTTTTTTAGTTTTTTCTGAAAATAAAGATATTTTATGTATTTTTTCCAATTTATTTGAATAATTATTTGACATTATATGGGCTTGAAAGTTTTATTATGTGTTTCCTACATATTAGACTACTACTTGTAATTTTTCTAGAATATTGTGGAAATAAAAATATTTTATGTAATTATTGTCCTATTTATTTGAGCATTAATTTCATGTTTTTTGGATATAAAAAATTTACTGTATGATTCTTACATATTATACTACTCTGTATGATTTTTATAGATTGATTTGATGCTTTTTTGCATATTTGAATATTTTTTAGGTTATTATGTGTTGTAAAATTATATAAGAATCAATTTTACTCATATTATGCTATGAAATTTTATGCAGTTATTTATTTACCTATCGTGGGACTAATTGCATAAAATTTTACTGAAATTAAATTTTAAAATTGTATTTAGGAGAGTGCTATGTTGGTAATATATATGCTGTATAGATGTAATATTATTAACATAGTTTGTTTGTGATAATGTGAATGTCAGAATTACTTATTATGTTCTTAAAATTTTAAATATCCTATTGGTGTTAGGTTTTAGGAATATAACATTCAATCTTTGTATTATATTATAATGCCATGAATGCCCTATCAGTGTTGGGTTTTATAATATAATACTATTTAGATTTGTATAGTTATTGAGAAAATATTATAGCATGATACTATGTTGAACATGTAATTTTGGAAATTCATGATAAATTTAATAAATTATCATTCCTCAATCTTTTGTTATCTATGTAATTTATTATTGTGAAAATGATAAATGTGACTAACTATAAAGATTGAGTTGAGAAGAAAATATCTGGGCTGAATTACTGATATCATATTTAGAAATCACCAAATTTCATATTTAGCATAGAAAGAGGGAAGACCAAAAATAGATTATAACTTTACTGCTACATAAGGGCTCTTTGTGGTAAGTAGACACACTCTAATAGAATATACTTAATAGTTATGATATATATTAATGATAACATTATCATGAAAGGCATTATTGACTCTTTAAATACCAAAGTAATTATGGATTTTATAGTTGATAAGTTTGTAAAGTTTGATAAGGTTGAAAAGGGTATTATCTCCTATTGCTATATGAAACTATTTAGGATGGTGTTAATGGAATTAGTGAGCATATCATAGAATGGCATAATATTATGATTGCTTATAGGCATAAAAGTGGACATAGAAAATAGTCATTTGATTTAGCATGTTTTAAAGTCTCTTCCAATTCAAATTGATATTCCTGAGATATCATATCACACGTAAGAGGGTGAGTAGACTTTCAAAAAATTGACCTCTATAATTAGTGAAGTGAAAGGTGACATGAAGAATTGAAGGATCTCTATGCTTATTTTATTTCACATGAATTAAGTGGTAAGCATGGACATAAACAACACCTAAAAGAACCTAATTTTGAGAAGCAAGAAAGCTAATTTGAGTGTGCATCACAATAAATCAAGATGTTCCACTGACTTTAGTGAGACATTTTGTCAAACACTTGGTGGTCAGATAGAGATGCAATCACTTGCATTACAAATTAATTATAAGTGTTAAAAAATAAGAGAAAGCCAAGTGATAAAAGCTAATAGTTGGATTAGAAATGGTGGAAAAGAGTGTGTTTGGCAAGGTATATAAGCTAGCTTATAGCTTATTTGACTATCTTATAAGCTTGTTTGACCAAAATAGAGCTGTTTGATAAACGAGCTTATTTCAGTAGCTTGTAACTTTTCTTAAAATGCTACTAGAAGTAGCGTCTGGTGAGAAGCTTGTAGCTTCTCTTAATTTCTTCCAAATTTGCCCTTCCACTTGCTGCCATTTGCCAATCTTCTCCCACACACTTTTTTTCCTTCCTTTGGGTTTGCTACGGCCAAACTTCTTCTGATTGTTGCTTGGTGCATACACAAATGGGGGACTTTTTATAAAAATAAATATTCTTTTAACTATTTTTTTATTTCTAATATTATTAGAAATTAAATATTAGTTAAAAGAATATTATTTTATATTAATAATTATAAAATAATAAATACTCTATTTTATTTTTATAAAAAATATTTTTTATAATAATA
>JANHAO010015513.1:0-14799 GCA_026873985.1 Saraca asoca | reverse complement strand
CATGCAATTTTGGTAGTGGAGATTAGATGACAAGCAAGCTTATGGTAGTGCATTTTCATGGAAAGAATTTGAGAGAAACACTTCCTCTCTTAAAAACCATGAGAGTTATGAGGAGAGCTTCCATGTAAGTCTATCAAATTAATCTACCTTTTGAAGTAACTTTGCTAATTTAGTTTGAGTTTTGATTTGTAAAATATGAGCTTCAATATACTATGCTATGTGACCTGAATCTTGCTTGCACTCTTACTATCATAAGTTACTCATCATGGCTGAAAAACTTCAGGCCTTTTGTTCTTCTTGCTGTCCCTTGTCACCCTTGTGTTTTTTTTTTTTGTTTAGTGTTTTGTTTTGAGTTTTGCTAGGAGTGCAAAAGCTAAGTGTGGGGGAATATGATAACACAATATTTGACACATTTATTTATCCTCATACTTATCATTTTAAGATCCAAAATGATTTAACTCCAGCTGTGTTAGTATGTATTTGTGATTTGGTGCCAATTGGATTCATTTTGCAAAATTCTGCATAATTGGTCATTTTGAGCAGTTTCTATAATTTGGCTATATATTGAACTACACTTATCCAATTGATGTGATTCTTTTCTTTTAGGAAAGCTAAGAGATATATCTACAACTTTAATGAAGATTACAAAAGCTGAATCACACGATTGGCTATCTAAAATTGAAGCTTAAGCCGATATCAGAAAACTGTCTCAGCACTGTCTTGGGCAGCCGACCTTCATGCATTCACCAAACCATAACTTGAGATATAGAAGTCCAAATGAGGGGAAAAAAAGACCAAATGGAATATAACACATAAAGCCACAATTCATATGAAGACTTCCCATGCTGAAATGATCAAATTGGGCGTCAAAAATAGGTTGCAACCCGAAGGCAGAGAAGCTGCGAAAATGGGCTTGCAGAATTGAAGTTTTAAGGCCTCAATTGACATGGATCTCAAGCCCATTTCACCACCCTTTGCTCCAACCCGAAATTAACTAGATGAAGACCTAAAAAAAAGGAGAAAAAGTGGGAATGCAGTCTACCAAGGAGCCAGAACATGCAATGGTAGAGGCTGCCATCCAGACTAGCCATCATTGCCTACTCCACTAAGCATACTGCCTTCTCCTTTTCTACCCGGGCAAGACCATTTGGAGGGAGACTTTTTCATTCAATTTTTCATTAGTTTTGAGTGTGTTTTTAGAGTAGTATTTTCATGAGGCAGAAAGCAAGTTTTTGCTCTCCCTCTTTTTGTATTTTTCTTTGTGTTTTCGGCCTGCCATGGAAAGCTAGTCTTGTGACCAGTCCAAGGGGCTGCAACACTTGAAGATTAATGAAGAGGTTTTGTTCTTTCATTTTACATTTAATTGTTGACCATTTATTTCCTATTTCCTCTCTGTTTTTACTGAGTTTTCTGAATTAATTGGCTTCAATTGGTTTGGTTGACTATATGATTGTTGCTTCATGATCTATTGTAGAAGAGGATAGGAAAACTAGCCAATACATTGAGCTTTTGATGTGTTTGCTTCTCGGCTGAATCTTGACTTCTTAGGATAGATTCATTAATCATTTCTAGGCTTCTTGTTATGGTTTTCAACAATTGAATGAACCTTAAATAACCAATGATGCATTAATCTTAAGTTAGTTGGTTCCTTTGGTTGGTTGCATTGTTGTTTGTTGTGTTTTTGTTTTTGTTTTATTAGTGTAGTTGTAGCTTATTTTCTACCAACCCCCCAAATTTACATGCTCCTAATTGATTGATATCATCTCACAAATGATCTTTAGGTTCGACCCAGAGTTACTTATGCTACAAATAGTTTAGGTAATTTTGGTATTATAAATTTTTAATTTGATCGGCCTCAACACGCACGATCAGTGGGAAATAATTATGATTAGGGAGAGGGTTTATCCTTCCCCAATTATAAATAGGAAGGAGATTTCAGTTAAAAAACACAAAAAAAAATCATAAAGAGTAAGGGTATAGAAAAATAATAGAGAAGAGATATCGAGAGATTGTATAGAAAATATAGAAAAAATCATAAGATAGAAAGAAGAAAAGAGAAAAGAAAGAAAATGAAATCAGAGATTAAGGGGATTATTTTAGGGTGTGGAACATTTTTTAACTCTTTGCTTTATTTTGTAGAGAACAAAGAATGAGACTTTCAGGTTAAACTATAAGTTGTTTGCCACCAAGCAAATTATCTATAATTTATCATAAAAATCATATACTCAATTGAGTATCTCTTATGACTATCCATAATACATATATTTTGCATAAAAAAAATGTTACTCAAGTTCGACGTGGTCTTGCATAATTCATTCTTTTTTTTTTATTAATTTATCTAATGATGTGTGAAAATTTATTCTTTATCATCATAGTCTTAATGCTTGTTATTACTTATTTATCTACTAATGAGCGAGATTATTATTATTATTATTATTATTATTATTATTATTATTATAGAGAGTTTATTTCATATATTACATAATTTATATGATGACACTGATAATTATTCAGCCTTATAGCTCTCCTACGTGTTAATACTAGCATTTGTAATTATTAGTAATATATTTAAGAGATACTTATAGACATTTATTTGGGCTATTATAAAAACATTTACAAATTGAAGTTCATTATGCAATAATACTGTCATGACTTTTAAATTCCTGCATACCATATTGCATAAAATCATAATCATATTCTTGTTATCCGATATATACATATATATATATATATATATATATATGCTTTACACTGATGACTTCTGCTGATGTTTTGAAATCCACCGATGCATCATTGTGAAGAGTATAACTTTGAGCAAATCGAATCACTTTGAAAACTTTTTATTTATTTATTTAGCATTTAAATCATGCATTAGAAATATTTTGTATGATAAAAAGGTGTTAAGTCCTTAATTGATGATGAAATGATAAACTATCTAGTCATCATTTGTGAAAGTCATCTTTATCTTTTCTAGGTTCAAGGATAATGCCCTTAAGAGATTAGATATTAGGGGTTTGTTTGATAACTATTTTTAAAAATAGTTTTTTATTTTTGAAAACAGTGGGTTATTTTTAAAACAAAAATGTTTGTTTGGTAGGGTTGTTTTTAAAAATAATTTTGAAGATTTTGTTTTAAAATCTTATTTTAAAAACAGTTTTTAAAAACATTTCAAAGTTGTTTTTAAAACTATTTTTAAAAACAAAAATACTTCCAAGCACACTTTAGAATTTCTGATTCTTTTGTGGAAGAATCATAGGACATATTAGAATTGCATTCTTGTTTATTTAAAATTTTTATTAATTTTATTTTGGAACTTTGAGAGAATTTTAGACAACTTGTTATTTATTTTAAATTTTAATTTTTTTGTTTCTTGTATGTTATAATAAAAAATAAAAATATATAATTGATTTTATCTATTTTAAATTTTTTTATTTATTTCAATTTTCAACTTTCTTTTTCCTTTGTTTTACATATAATAAAATATAGAAAAAATAGAAAAAGTAAAAAATAAAAATATTTGATTTTCATGTGCTTTTATATTATTTTTTAAAATTATTTTTTATTCAACTTTTGTTTAAATTACTTTTTTGTTTATTCTATTTTTAATTTACACTATATATTAAATCATTCCTTTTCAAAAAAAAAAATAAATAATTTTATAAACTACAAGGATTTAGATCCTCCGTTTTTGTAAATATTTTTTATTTCTTTAATATTTTTTTAAAAAATATTTTTAATTCATTTTCTCAAATTCTATATCAATGGCTTTGACTACTCAAGGGTGTTTATTTTTTTCTCTACTTCTGATATAATAGCAAGTGAATACCACTAAAAAAATTTAAAAATTAATTTTTTTTTCTTTAATCTTTTAAATATTAACATTGTATATTTTGAGATTAATGAAATATTTATGGCCATAATATATTACACAATTATTTCATGGTATTCGTTTTAACTAACAAGTGTTATGGGGTGCCTAACACCTTTTTCATACACAATTAGACTCTCAAACTATCTTCTGTAATTAAAAAGGCCCATTTTATCCATTCTCTTATGTTTTATTTATTAGAACAGTTGTTGTGTCATAGTGTCATCAAAACATGTTGTGACAGTACGATGACTCTATTGAGGATGATTAAAGAGTCAAGTCAAATGACTAATTGCGTAAAATATTATGGCCTAATATATCATATTAATCCTTTGCATTGCAATATATTGTTGTATATAAATACTTCTTACATGTTTTATTTAGTTTTTATTTTTTGCATTTTTTTATTCTAATTATTCTTATTATCTCTATTGTGGATTTGTTTGGATATATTTATGAAAATTGGTATGTTCCCCCTACACAGAGTGAATTATCACTTTACCTCAAATTTGTGGGCCCTATGCCTTGATCTGGGCATAATCATATGCCAATGGAGTCACGTAGTGAGGCCATCAAGGGAGGATAACCCTAATTATTTTCATAAAGGTTTTGGCTCAAACTATAGCTTATTTCATAAGTATGGGTATAGAGATTGTGTTTATTCTTTCTTCCATTCATAGTTGTAGAGTGAGATCCCTATAATTTTAGTTTAAAGGCAATTTGTTCTACCATAAGACATAGAACCACCTTGAGAACCATGCACTAATAACTAAGCCATAGAAACCTACCATTTAAGTTTAGAACCATATCTTACAAGGTAGCTCTTTCCAAAACAATTAGGTTCCACCAAAATAGGACATTGGAAGCATATATATCATTATCTTGTTATTTTGACATATTTTTCTTTATACCGTGCATGCATTATAATTTTTACATATCAACTTTACTTCAATTTTTTTCTTATATCATGAAACACACACACACACATTTTCCAACTTTGCCATCACATGCTTATCTTTTAGTTATTTTTAAATTTAAATTTAAGCATAATTATTACAACTCGAGTTCGTATAACATATCATTTACATACATCATAATTTTTGTTCAACCAACCATGTGCATATTGTTAGCATAACCATCATAATAATGTATTGTTTAAATGCATCATTTTAATTAGTGTTTTCATAACATATCATTTACATATATCATGCTATCAATTCACATCATTTTTGAATAATCGTTATAATAATGTGAGGTTTCAAGACATCATTCTAATTACTTGAGTTTTTATGGCATATCGTTTTCATTCATTCTAGTGATTTTTATAGCACATAATTATGACAACTAACATAATAATTTATTGTGTCAATGCATCATTTTAATTACCTAAATTCTCATAGCTTTTATTATCATATATTTTAGTTTTCATTCATATCATTTTTTATATCATACAATTATCATAACGAATACACCAACATAAAAACTTATTGTTTTAATGCATCATATTAATTACCTAGATTTTCATAGCATATCATTTGCATATATCATAATATTCATTCAAATCATTTTTTAATCAAGGTAAATCCTTAATGTTAATTATTTAGGTACATTTTAAAAAAAATATAAAAAAAATTAAATTTTATCTTGCACATTATTTCAAGTCATTAATTAATAAATTTATTTGCTCAAATTATTCAAAGGCGTTAGCATAAAATGAGAACTTTTTAGAGATTTTAAGGAAGAACATGACACTTGCAATCAGTCAAATTTCTAGTTATCCTTTTTTTTCTCATATTTTGTATTAGATTTTGTCAATGAGAAAGAATTTTCAAAAAATCCTTTCTTGTAAAAAAAAAAAGCTAAAAAAGACAAAAAAAAGAAGGAAAAAATAAAGTTTATGGTTGCATAGTATCACATTTTTTTTTACTTTGATTTCAAGATAGAACATGAAAGTCTGAAGTTGAAGGTAAAGACATTGTATGCTAAACTTTATTTTAAAAAAAATTGAGCAAATTAATCTTTCATCAGTGATTGAAATATCTTGTGTTTCTAAAATAGATTTTTAAGATTTGATAAATTTGTTGCATAACAAAATTTTCTAATTGGATTTGTGCAAACAAAAAAAAATGTAGAGATTAATAGTTAAGAGATTAAGATAGTGATCGTGAAGTAAATGCATTAAAATTAGATAGAGAATCAAGATTTAATGATTGAATTGGTCAAATTCAAGGATTCAGTGGTTGAGACCATGGAATTATAAGTAACCAAATTAATGAAAATAATAAAATAAATAGAGATAAATTTCAAGTTAGTTGCTACATTCCTTTCAAAAGGAAAATAGGATCAAGGAATGAAGAATACAAAAGAGAAAATATTATAAGTGAGTTAGAGAGTTCCTTAGTAGAGTAGGCAACAACAATATGACGCTCATGGTTATCTAAGCAAGTGAGTATGGAATATTTATATGTTATTTTAAAGGTTAATATTCCTAAAGATTTTAAGATGATAAGCATAGTAGGAAAGATTCCTATATTTGCTTGAAGCTATATTATGATGAGATAACTGTTTGGTCAAAAGATAAGTAATTGCTCATGCTTTCTTTTTGAAAGTTTGATAGGTCCAATTCTTCATTTGCAAGTGGAAAGGCTTTGCGAAGACTTCCACCAAATATTACAGCTTAGTTTGATGATCCACTAGAAAATAAAGGCAAAACTTTTAAAGATGTCAGAAATAAAAAAAGTGGAGAAAATAAGAAATTCAAATCCAACCAATGATGTTGGATTCCTATATGTTTGTGCCTTTTATCCAAACCTTGGAAACACATTACTTTGAGATGATGGTTGGAAATACTTATCATAAATCATTGACTTGATCACAACTTGTGATAAAATTAAGTAAGTTTTATGGCAAATTACAAACATCATATCATTCTACAGTTGAAGCAATATTTTGGTGTGTATAATGCCATAATTTTCTTAGGACCTCTTGAAACATGTCATTTTTCACATCTTACACTAAGTTGTTTAGTCTTTTGTGACTCAAATTGAATGATACTTCTTAGGTAGGCCTTGGCAAACGCCATATTTCGTTACATGATGTTAGCCAACTATGATTTTAATGGAAAAATGATTAGGGACTCAATTATTGTGTTTGTCAATGAAGAAATGTAAGATCATAAGTTAAGTTGCCCAGTTAAAGTCTAAATTAGCTCAATGATTATAGGTGATTTGGCCTTTTCAATAATGACATGCAAGAAAACATTTATGAGATATTTTTAATGAGTGACTTTCATTTTTAGTACTTATCTTTTCAGTTATTTCTACTTGGTTAGTCTAAAATTAATAGAATTTTTTTATCATCATATTTAACATTTTTAATGAAATACCATGCATAGTCATCATTTCTTTTTCTCAATGTGCTTCCTTAATGATCTTTGTTTGTTTCATTTATTTTAGAAAATAAAAAAGTTTGGTACTCCTTTTGCAATGTTAAACTTGATATGAATTAGTATTAATATAAGGATGATGCAATTTCAAATAAAAAAATTCAAGATGAAAAAAAACATAAGTTTGATTAATAAAGCTTTACCAATGATCAGAAGCATTTCTTTCATTATCCAAACATAAAGAAGTTTAACCCTTAATGCCCTTTTTGGACTTGAAGATGTTGATTCTTTTAACTAAAAATCCTTAATTTCTTGGGTGAGAAGTTTTTCTAAAATGTTTTATGGCAAATATTCAAATATGAAAATAGGATCATTTTCTTTTAGTTTCCTAAACACATTTATCACATGCATACCCCTTTGAGCCAAAAAAATATATTTTATAGCTCTAATATAATTTACACCCAGACAATAAGAATTAAATGAGAAAAGTGATCAAAGTAAATAAGAAAAAAAGTTTGATAAAGACAATAAAAAAAATAAAAAAGAAAGAGAGAGTAGAGGAATGGCTAAAAGATATAGAATAGTTCAATGAAAATATTTCAAAATGAGAAAAGAAAAGAGAAAAAAAAAACATAAAATTCATTGAATTGTACTAATTAAAAATAGAATAGCTAAAAAAAAGAGAAACAAAAAAATTCATTAGATTGTACTAATTAAGAAAAGGAAGCTAAAAAATAAAAGAAAGGAAAATTTATGAAAAATCAAGTGAAACCACAAAAAATTAAATACAAGATTCTTATTGAAGTTCAACTTAATATTTTTGAGCATTGAAACCATTTTTTCTTAAAACTACATTATACCCCCTTGGAGCACAACAAGCCATCAAGTATCTTCTTCTAGTAAATAAACATTTGTATAAAATCTTTTTGGAAAATGACATAAAGAATATTTGGAGAATAGGCTTTTGGAGATAATGAGTTTTTACGTCTTATATCCTTTTATTTCCATACCTTTTCACCATGGCTATATTACAAACTTTTAAAGGCCTTTTTGAGGCTTGATTTTGTTTGAAATAGAAACTAGACAAGTTCATGTAAAAAATCAAAAGAAAACTAGAGCAAAGTCTAACTCAGAAAAGGACATGTATGATGATATCATTAAGGCTTTTCAAAAGGAATAAAAAAAAATGTTAAACTGATGCAATTTTTGTTGTTATGACTTCTTTCTAGTTTGGTGTCATAAGTTTGATATTTCTTTTCAAACTCTAAAATCACATTAAATTTTTGTATTTCTTGACCTTTAGGTCAATTAAGCTTTTCATAAAAAAATCTCCAAAAATAAACAAAACAAAGGGGTAAATGTAGAAAAAAACTGAGAAAATTTTTTTTTGTTGTTATGATTTCTTTTCAATCTGATGTTAGAGATTTGATAGTTCTTTTTATCCTTGAAGATGGGGCAAATTTTTTCCTTTTTTGCATCATTCAATCTTTGAACTCAATTTAGCATTTATTAGGAAGTTAATTATTTAAAAATTCAAGTTTCTTTCTTATTAGTGCATCTTGTTCACTTGATCTTTTTTTTTCTCTCATGCATAGCCACTAGTATAAGACAAGCAAGCACTAATTTACAACAAGAAATGGTTTTCAAATATCTGAATACAATGAATAATTAATACAAAAAATATGCTTTAAGATTGAAAAACAAGAGCCTCCACTTTGAGCAATAGTAAAATCATATCATCATAGGGATGAGTTTTCAAGAATTTCTTAGAGTGTTTTAAATACTTGACCTTGAAGTCTTTAAGCAAGGCAACAAATTTGTCAAATTTTAATATGTTCATGCATTTTTTAAATGAAACTTTCACATACAATTGGGGCAAAATTTCTAAGTTTACTTGATTTTAAATGTTCCCAACATTTTTGGAAAATTTGTAAATATAAGTTATTACCTTTTGAAGAATCTTAAAATTATAATCTACATTTCCATTTATATTTTTAATTCACTTGATGAATGTTTTTAAGGGTATGGTGATTCTCTCAATGACTATGGTAATGCCCTTTAGTGTGCATGTATGCACTCGAAATTGACACTTACTCATAAAATCAGGACAAATTTTCTATATCTACTTAATTTAAAATGTTCCCAGCATTTTTGGAAAATTTACAAACATAAGTTATTAGCTTTTGAAGAATTTATGTGTGCATGTTTGTCTTATGTTTGAAATTACAATTTACATTTATAGTTACATTTACATTTTTAGTGCACTTGATGAATACTTTTAAGGGTATGGCGATGCTTTTTGATATTTGTGGCAATTCCCTTTAATATGTGTGTATGCATTTTGAATATCATTTTGAATTCACTTTCATATAAAATTGGGGCAAAATATCTATGTTTACTTGATTTGAAATGTTCCCAACATTTTGGAAAATTTGCAAATATAAGTTATTACCTTTTAAGTAATCTATATGTGTATATTTGTCCCATGTTTGAAATTGCAATTTATATTTCTATTTTGCATTTTTTATGTATCTGATGAATGCTTTCAAGGTTCTAGTAATGCGTTTCGATGGTTATGGTAATGCCTAGCATTTTTTTTAAAGATAATGGTAATGCTTTGTCATTTCAAATATATGGCAAAATATTGTTAATGATTGTGGTGATACCTTGTTATTCTCTAAGACTATGTTGATTCCTAGTCACTTTGTAAGATTTTACATTGTCCTTCTTATGGTTATGTCACATTCATATTTTAAATTCCTGACATTTAAATTTTTGTTGCGTCATGTTTGTATTTTAAATTCCTGTAATTTAAATTCTTGTTGTACCACATTTGCATTTTAAATTTCTATTATTTTAATTCCAACTTCACCACACTAGCATTTTCAATTTCTTCCATTTAAATTCATGTTATGCCATATTCACATTTTAAATTCTTGCTATTTAAATTCCTATTGTGTCATGTTTGTATTTTAAATTTTTATTGTGTTCACATTTTATATTCCTACCATTCAAATTCTAATTGCATTATGTTCATATTTTAAATTCTTGCTATACAATGTTTGCATTTTAAATTCTTGTCATTTAAATTTCTGCTATATAGTGTTCGCATTTTGAATTCTTATCATTTTAATTTTTGTTGTGCTAATTCATATTTTAAATTTTTGTGGCACCACGTTCACATTTAAATTTCTTCTGAGACACATTCCCATTTTAATTCCTATCAAGCCATTTTCCCGTTTAAATTCTTGTTGCACTATGTTCTTATTTTAAATTTCTTCAATTCATAATGTTGTTCAAATTCATAGTTATAATGCACCCTGAGCATAATACTCATTCTATCTATTTTTATCCTTTAGCAATCCAATACCTATGATAACTAACATACACTAGATTTCAACACTTAAATGAATCTTGCATTATATTAAGCCTTGTCTAAGTGAAGATCCATGGTGAGCTAAGTAGAAAATCATTCTCATAATTATAGTTAGTAATATTCTATTAGAGATATGGCACATTCTCAACGTACATGAGAAATAAATTATTAAAACCACTCCAACTTAAGTTTCAAGGGTTTAGATAAGAAGTCCATAAAACCAAGGTTTAGATTTTATGTGCCACAGGATAAAGATCAAGGCACAACAATTTAGTGATTCAAGCAACCAAATATTTGTAATATTAAATCAAATTAAAGAAAAATATGTTCATATATATCAAGACAAGCCTGCCATCCCTAAAACTTTCTAATGGCACATATTATGAAATGACTTATAATATTATATATATATTTTTTATACATTGTACACATACATTGGTCTTATCCTACGTACCTCATACAAATTGTTAACAAGTAATGGCTTTTTGAATTTTAACTATGCCTAAGTAGTTTCACCAAGATTATAGATATGAATGTGTGTTATTTCAAGCTTAACTGCACTCTAGCATAATCCTAGGAAAGAAACAAGATTGACTCACCCGAGAGCAAATACTAGAAATAGTATCAAATTTTCTCATTGCATATAGGTTAAATAACTCTATAGAACAAACAATATGATTGGTAATATGAATTGGTCTATAATTTCAAAATGTTGAAGCAGTTTATTTTCCATAACATTAAAGTAAATGTTCCAACCAATTTTCACAAAAATTTACAAGTACAAACAATAGTTATACGCTTGTGTAAAGAGTCAAACTTGAGAATAACTACAATCCCATACAAAGGAAAGGAGGGGCAGAGAAAACTTGTTTTGCCTATATTGAACTAATATAACAAACATGAATTCTTTGTGCTTATCATGATCAACATCCCTAAATTTATTTGTGGTAGCAAAAGAATGACCTTTTAATTTTCACTTAGAAAGCATTATATATTCATATACTTATATATACCATTAAGGTTTCATTATGCTCTTGGTAGCAAATTTTGAAGAATTAGAAAGGTAAACAACTACAATCATTTCTAGATTACAAGCAAAAAGATTGAATATTGATCTGACATTGGAGGAGGACATAAAATCCAATCAAAATGCAACATGTGAACATAAACAAGCTTATAAGAGAAGCTTGATGAGTAGAATTCTTGAAAGAACCTTCACAATGATTAATGAGGACAAAGGTCTATGTGAAGTCATATCAAAAGCTACCATATAAAATGTCCTCAAGAAAAAAAAATTACCAGTATCTAGGTGTCATAGTTTCTATAAGTCAAATCATAGGGTAAAATAAAGCAATAGATATACTCATTAGCTTATGGTTCAATGATTGAGAAGATTTACGATGTGCCTTTAAGTGGTGGGCATTGAAATATCTTTATTCATGTTTCGTGTTCTCAGGCACATTGACATGAACATGGTATATCTATCCCATTTTAGTAGTTAGAAACCTCTAAGCCATGCACCTCAACTTTGAATTATGCTTTGATACCAACTTTGTTATGCCCTAATTTTTGGAGTGCAACAGGCATAGGAAGATATCTAATGACATCTTTTTACAAGCCTCACATTATGTAATTCACATAAGATTTAGTGGACAACAACTTTATTATGGACTTTTATAAAAATTTTAAAAAGGACATTTACTTAAATGTTACTTAAAACACTTTACAAAATTTTTTTAATAAAAAACCAATATAGTTTCCTCTGTTTTCCATACATTTGTCATGGTCATATGCTTCCTTTACAACCTATATTTATTAATAATCATGACTCAACAACTAAACAACACAATGGTATACACACATCTACAAAAGAACCTATGACAAGTTAAGACACACACAATCTAAGCTATTCCAATTGCTAAAACATTTGCCAAACATGATGTCTTCAATCTTCAGCAAGGCGGGCCAACAACCTAAAACTTTTTTTAAAGAAAAAGCATAGTGAGTTTTTAAAAAAACCTTGTGAGTAAATCTTTTACTAATAATCATAGTCATTTAAGATGCAAAAAATGAAGCAAAGCTTTCACATGCTACTAATATAATTTCTTACTTGAAGATTTAAATTTCATAACTACAATAAAGGTTTTTATGTCTCATATAATTTAAAAGCCAAAACATCAATACTAATTTTGCAATAAACAGTAGAATGTACATAGTTGTTTCCTATGATCCCAAATTTGGAAAACTAATTAGGCAATCTTCAATTTGTATAAGAGGAATGAATCTAAACAAAATTTATGATTACCTGGAAGTCATTTCTAGCCACATAACTGAGGCAATCCACATCACAAAACCATTTGGTACTAATGTAAAATTTAAAATTGGGAAAGTGGCATAATAACTTTCATGATACTAATAATAAAAGCAATGAAAGGCATAAGTGGTAACTTGTGTATTTTCTACAAGTAAATAAGCAAACAATTTAAATACTTAAAGTAGATAAAGTATGTAAACAATTAAAGTGTTTTATGCAATTAGAAATAATAAAGCTACTATAAGTTTTCAATCTAATGATAATAAAAAGAAAATATCCAATGAAAGATAACATAATATCATAGGATCCTTTATTGAGTTTTTCTAGACAACCTTACCTTTTTCAATATACAATCCCATCCCTCACTCACCATATCCCTCCACTATGTTAACCTCTCTTTATCTCTCCATGTTAAATGGCCATGAGTTCATGATTTCTAAGAGCACTTTAGGTTACTTAAAGGAATTCTCAAGGTTTTGAAACTTTTAATCTCATATTTAATTGACAACCATACGATTTCATAGAGCAATATTCATTCATAGAAAAAAAGAACAATTCAACTTTCACTAATTTACATATATTAGACTTAGCAAAATCAATCATCCATATAGTTGCACTCAAAAATTTCTTTTTACTTTTAAAATAGACAATTTTTAAATTTCCTTTTTCATTTCAAATTTATATAATGGCAAAACTTCAATATAAACTACTTGAAACTAAACTAATACATAGCATAATTTAAATCAAATGAGTAAACTATTCACTCACCTTGGTCTATCTTCTCAGTGGTTAAATTTCCAAGTAAGGTATCAAGTCAATCCTACAAGTGGTTCAAAGAAGTGTGTTAAATCCATATTTTGGGAAAAATTGAATTCAGTTTAGAAATCAATAAAATTGGCAATAACAAAATTAATTCTCATATTTCATTTTAGCTAGAATTAAAATTAGGGAAATCAAGCCTAGGTTTTCTTTTCAAATTAGGGAACAACAAGATAGAACTAGGATCTTAATTAAATTCATTTAATTTTTCTTGTCAATGGTCTCAACTAGCAGCTAACCAAACAAAATTACCCAATACACAATACATTAGCAACCAAAGGTTTCAAGAATTCCATAGGCTCTAACTTGAATTTACTAAAGAAAATTCATGTAAGGTAGCAAATAGAAGTGTGAATACACTCACTATGGATATGTATCACTAAGAGTGAGCTAAGTTGAACCTAATGGCACCAAACAGGTTAGTAGCATTGACACTCTTCTATTGTATGGTGTTACTAGTCTGAAAACAACATGTGGCCCAGGATGAACTCAATGACTATCTCTAGCATTTTGCAACTGAAATTGTTGACAATTGATTGTGTTAAACAAGTTGATCTCTTCTTTTGCTAACTGAAGGCGTTGGATAGGAAAAGGAGAAAATAGGGAGAAAAGGTCAAGTCTAGTTTTAGAAAAGGAGACAAAAGTGTTAATTGAAGGCCTAAAACTAAGAAGATTGACTTAGAAAAATGGAGACAATATTTTTTTTTTTGGGAAGAAAAACAAGGTTGTGTTTTATGTAATGAAATAAAGATAAATAATAAGATAAAAGTGTAAAAATAAAAGAAATAAAATCATGTGATGAAAAAGGAAATTATTAAAGCTTACTTTTTAAAATAATTATACAATAATACCTTCTTTGTGTATAAATTCCAATGAATTTTTAATCCTTTAAAGAAACATTTTTACAATTAAAAAACGAGTGTGAAAATGATGAGTCAATTTTGTCGAGGCCGAATCACATTAATAATTTATAAAATCAAAGTTACCTAAACTATTTGTAGCATAGGCAATCCGGGTCAAATCCAAGGATCATGTTA
>JANHAO010015512.1:0-14799 GCA_026873985.1 Saraca asoca | reverse complement strand
GTGAAAACCATTCGCTGTAACAAACGTAGCCGCTGTAGCAACGTGAAAATCGTTCGCTGTAGCGAGAGTGCTGTAACGAGGTGAGAACCGTTCGTTGTAGCAAACGTAGCCGCTGTAGCGACGTGAAAATCATTCACTATAGCGAGAGTGCTATAATGAGGTGAGAACCATTCGTTGTAGCAAACGTAGCCATTATAGTGAGGTGAAAATCGTTCACTGTAGCGAGAGTGCAAAGGCAAAGAAAGAACTTGTTCTCGATGGTATTTGGCCAATCGACAATTTACATTAATTTCAAAATACCACAATTGGTACAAGTCAGCAAAGAATCAAAATATGGTTCTGATGGAGGGCTCAGGCTCCTAGGTGACTACTTGTTGGGCCTGTTAAGCACGCTGCCTGGAGGGCTCCACCACATAATCCTGTAGGCGGCCCTTTTTGATTAGGCGTTCGATGGCATTTTTCAGAGCATGACACTCTGAAGTGATGTGCCCCACCTCGTGATGATAGGCACAGAATCTGTTCTGATCCCTGGACTTAGCGGATATCCTTATTGGCCAAGGTTTCCCGAAGTCCTCGTTGTGCCTTTCTGTGGTAAAGATCTTGTCCTGCATATCTGACAGGATGCTGTAGCTCTTGAAGCGACCGCTGGGATGCTGAGGTTTTGCTCTCTTCGTGAGGTGAGAAGTGGGGTGGTCAATACTCTCTCCATTCCTCTTTTTGCCCGCGACGGGATCGCTTTGGCCTGTTTTATGTCTGGGATTCTCCATCCTAAAGGTTTCTTCCCATCTTACTTGTTTAGTCACTCGATCATAGAATTTAGCGAGATCTCTAGCAGGGGACTTGTAGAGGCTTCTATATAGTTTACCATCTTTACGAAGTCCTACTGAGATGGCTGTTAGGATGCTCTCCTTCAAGGGGTTTTCCATGGAGTTAGCCTCGTGTCTGAACTGGGCTATGTAACCTTTGAGCGACTCGTCCCTACACTGGAAAATCATCATAAGATGGCAGGGAGGCACGAGTTGCCTCTTTAGCACCCGATATTGGTTTATGAATTTTTTTTGGCAATCCTCCCAGCTGCCAATACCGCACGCGGGGAGGCGTCTGAGCCAAGCGTGAGGGGCTGCCCCTAAAGTGGTGGGAAAGACACGGCACTTCAATAGGGGTTCGATCGTTTGGAGGTCCATTTGTGTGTTGAACGCATCCAGGTGATCATTCGGGTCGCTATTCCCCTCATATAGCAGGATAGCGGGCACCTTGAGTTTCTGCAGGAGAGGTTGCTTCTCAATCTCCACAGAAAATAGTGAAGTCTCCTCACGATGCGTCCGATCATTTTGAGGCTGTAGGCGCTCGTCAAGTAACTTCAGCCTCCAGAGAACCTCGTTCATCACTGGGTGTTGGCTTTCACACTGGGGGGTGGAGCTTTTCGCGTGTTGCGAGCCCTCCGATCGCTGGCTGTCGTGGTCATTGTGGACCTCTCTCTGAGCTTCTCTGCGAAGCTGTTTGAGTTGAGCCATGACTTCTTCCTGTCTTTGAGCGTTTTGCACCTGTGCTTAAGCAAGCATCTTAACTATTTCAATTAACTCTCTGACTGTGTTTTCCTGTATTGCACAGGACTGCCAAGGCATCTAAGCCTCTTGCATTTTAGGTGCAGTGTTATGCAACTGAGGAGCCGGAACAGTGGAGCTGTGAGTTGTTCTTCCTTGGGCCATTACTGAATAGCAGTGGAGACTTCAAAGAGTGGATGAATCCCCACAGACAGCGCCAAAATGTTGTCGTCAAAATTCGGCTCGTATGGAGGTCCAGAACTTCGACCAATAGGATGTGGGCTTCAGGAATCAATGCCACCCTTGAAGTGTTGTGAAAGATGGTCAAGAGGAAGAGAGGGAAGGAAAGACAGTGTTTTTAATGTGGTTCGGCCAAATTCGGGCAGTACTGGACCCTACGTCCACGGCGGAAGTTTTATTGATAATTTACAGAAGTTTTTATTTACAAGATTGGGCCATCTCTTCTTCTACTAACAAAGAAATCCTATTTATAGAAGAAGGAGAGATTAAATGCAATAAATGCTAGCTACAGTTGTGTTACATCAAATAAATGAGAAAAGACAATAAGGAGTCCGTATCTCGGCCATAGGCTGTGAAGCAGGCTTTCTTAGGCCAACATGTAGGCTTGTAGCCACCACCATGTCAGGCAAGGTGCTCTGTTGTCTCAAGCGAGAGCTCTACGAGAAAGCCGTTAGGCCTGCCATAGCGAGGAGGTGAGTGCGAGCGGAACGGTCACTGGGTTGATGCTCGAGCCTATTACCACTGAGTCGCACTGTCGGAGCGTGGCCTGTCAGACCACAGTCAAGCAGTGCGAGCGAGATAGGGTTCGATGCTCGTTATCGTTGTCTGAACTCCCGGGGGCTCTTTGCTTGAGCGTGAGGACTGGTCCTCGATTCCTCGAGGACTCGTCTGCATGAGTCATCCTTGGTTCCTCGGGGACTCGTCCGCACGAGGCTATTTTAGTGTACAACACAACATTTGTATGAACATTCATCCAAGGAGGAGTGTTCTTTTTAAGACGTTCATGCAAAGGTTGTACTATATTGGACATTTGAGGAAAGAAGTCTGAACATAATTTAAACATCCTAAGAATCTCTGAAGTTGGATTTTGTCAATAATTTGGTCAGCAATTTGTCAGCAAATTGGATTGCTCTTTCAATTGGAGTGATAGTTCCTTGGAAAATGTAATGGCCAAGAAACTTGATTTTTGTTTGAAATAAAGAGATTTTCTTTTGTGAAATTGCAAGTCCATTTTTCTAAGTAGTTTCCAAGAAAATATTTAAATGTTTGAAATATTGGTCAATATTCTAGGAGAAAACTAGAATATCATCAATGTAAATGATGATGAAATATGTGAAGGGATTATAAATATCATTTATAATCCTTAGAAATTCTGAGGGTGCATTTTTAAGGCTAAACGGTATTACATTCCATTTATATTGTCCAAATAGAACTATAAATGTTGTTTTATACCGACTCTTAGGTTTGATTGGTATTTGCTAGAAGCTAGATTTCATATCAAATTTGAAAAATATTTTAGCAAAATAGAAGTGATTCAATACATCTTTTTTATTTGGAATAGGATATTGGATCCATTGTAAGGCTTCATTTAGAGGTTTGTAATTAATTACTAACCTTAGAGTTCCTTGTTCAATTTCTGCATTTTATTGACACAAAAAGTAGAATATGACCAAAGGCTTTTGGACTTCTTAATAATTCCTTTTGCTAAAAGATCATTTATTTCCTTTTACAGTAGTCCAGAAGTTCTTGATTTATTTGAATTGGACAAGTTTTTATGGGAATTTGTTTTTCAGAAAATTCCTTTTCATATGGTAATTCAACCATATGTTGTTTTCTTTTCCAAAAGGCATTTGGTAAATCAGAACAAATATGAGTTTCAATTCTTTTTTGCAAAGAGTTTATTTTGTTTTGAATAACTGGTGTTTTCAGAAGTTGTTCTATTTTTTTGAAAGAAATTTCTTTAGAAAGAAAATTGATTTAATTTTCTTTGATTTTGACCAAATTCAAATCTTTGAAAATTGGTTTTTTGACAATTAGAAAGTTATTTTTTCTCCTACGTTCTCAGTAAATATTCCTTTGTCAGAGACTAAAAAAGGCATAATTTGTTAGATAAAAGGAGAACCTAATATAATTCTACTGGTCATATCCTTAACTTGCAAAAATGTAGTATTAATTTTGCAAGAAGAGTTTGTAACAACCACATTGGATAATTTAAACTGACTATGAAGTTTTGATCTATCAGTAGATCTAAGTCCTTTTTTTGTTTTCTTAAAATATTTTGTGGGTGCAAGTCCTTCTTGGATATAATTGAGATCAATGCTTGTATCAAATAAGGCTACTATCTCAATGGTATATTCATTTTTGATAGTTAATTTGATAAGGATATATCATTTTTGGATAGAAATACTAGAAGAGATTTTGAAAAGTTTATCAGTTTCCTCTTATGATATTTCTTCTTCCTTCTTTTTTCCCTTTTAAAGAGTTGAAAGAATTAAATCAGAATATTGTTGTTGCTATTTTAATTCTTTCACTTCTTCTTTTAATAGATTGAGTTCATGTTATAAGTCTTGAATAGTGACAAGCTTACTGCTTTTTGAACTAAATATATTGAAGACATTTTTAAAGTTATATTTATTTATCCTAACTTGCTTGGTTGGGATGGCTTTTTCTATGGTTTGTTTAAGCTTCTGGAGATAATCCTTCTTTTGCTCATCATTTGCTGGTTGATAGATAACTTTGAAGAGAAGATCCTATTCTTTTGTGAGGACATTTATTTCTTGTTCAAAAGATGATGTATCTTCTGTTTTAGAAGAACAACAATCCTTTTGTTAGACTCTTTTGCTATTTTCTATTTCTACCTATGCAACTCATGCTGAGAATTCCTCACATTTAGAAGTTTCCTCAGTTAGAAGGCTATGGATTTTATCTAAGACCTTTTCTTTTAGTTCTACTTCTCTCAATTTCTTGTTGAGCCTACAATATTTGGAAATATGACCTGGTCTATTACATCTAAAATAGACTGGTCTAATATTCTGATTTGGGAGATGAGTGTACTTAGGTTTTCTATGAGAGTAACTCTCTATTGGATTTCTTTTCTAATATTTGCCTTCATAAAGTTTATATTAGTCTTTGAATATGAATATTATTTTAGGATAAGCTAATAGCACTCAGCAAAACATGAGTTTGTGAAGAGGTATGTAAGCTTGTTTAAGTGGATTAAGGGTGTGGAAAACCTCTGTCTCCCATGCTCTTATGTTAAGCATAAGTAGGGACTAAATAATCCAAATCTAAACATTCATGTTGAGACACTAATATCTACTTCATATGGCAAAGTAATTCACTGTTCATATTTGTATCTTTATGATACTTGAAAGCTTTGATATTAGGCATGGAGATTTTACAATTTTCATGCATTGCTCTTTGTCTTCCTATTTTTCATTTTCATCATCTTCTGCTCATCAAAAATCAAATTTAAAGAAAATTTCAAATCTATTTACAAAACAAATTGATTTTGAAGATTTCAATAAACAAATTGATAATTAGGAAATACCAAGAATCCCAGATAAAGAACTTTACAAATCCAATTTTCAGTTTTTTTAACAAATCAACTTATGTTATAAAAATTGAAGAAAGATTATCAATGTTAATCCACTAACAAAAGAATTCACTCTTCTTTTAGAGAAAGGACTTGGTAAACAAATATCAAAATATAATTTTTTGTATATTGGATGTGTTCAAATTGTTGCTAAACTTATGACTAGGTTAGGCTTAAATACTATTATCTTATCTGCATTTGATTTTGAAATTGAATATATCAAAGGCTTTTCAAATTCTTTACCAAATTCCTAACTCATGAATTTTTGCAAGGGGGAATAATGCCGCTTGAAAAGGAACGAGATAAGGATAAAAATAAAGATCTGCAATCTAATCTAAAACCAAAATCCTCCTTGCATAAGGGAAAACAAATTCAAAAGCCAAATTCTTCCAAATGCCAAACTCTAGAAGACTATGCCTTCCCAATTGAAACACTTAAGGCTATAACTACACAAATATCCAAATCATTGACCCTCACCAAAAAGTCATGGGCAGATATAGCTGATGAAAAGGAAAATGCTAAGGATTTAATCCTCAAGCAAACCAAAATTCTAAAACAGATTGAAAAAATGAAAGCCCAAAAAATTGTTGCTAGCTTTTCATCCAAACAAATTACCACTCCTAATCCTTAGCCATAAAAAATTGTTACCAAATACCTTCCCAAATCGATTCCACAAAGCCTTCTCCAAATGGAACCAGAATATTAGAATGAAGATCCCAAAAAGGTTTCTTAAAAAATATTTCCCAAAAATTTTCATTTATCCTTGAAACTTTTAACAAAACAACAGAATTTTATGAATTAATTTTGGTTGATATTAGGTCAATCAAAATTAAGCATAATATTTCCCTTGGGGACAAAGGTGCCTAAAGTGTGATAGTGCATGGCTTATAGAGATAATAGGCGTATTCCATAGAATTTTCCCTTTTATGGCTCAAGAGAAATAATTTTAAATTGGTCCATAATCATCCTATATATGTTATGCATGTATATGTTTGATATAGTGATATGAATATGATGCATGTATGACATGGACTAGTAATGATTGCATGGCATACACAAAATTTTTAAATAGTAAAGCCATAAACTAATTAAAAGATCCCTCACTAATTTAATTTGCATGTTAAGAACATGATTAGTCATCACCCATCGAAGCAATGATAACTAGAGATTGATTTCTTGATACTATGAGTTGATTGTATTATGTTGACATTGAATTTTTGGTATTGAGCCAGACTCCAGCCAACGAGGGGATTGTTTCGGGATCTCTAATCGTACACTGGTTCAGATACAACAAATCAGCAAAACACACAAGGAAGAAGGGAAGACCAGTTAGAAGATACAAGATTTTTAACGTGATTCGACCAAATCTGGATAGAATTGAACCCTACGTCCATGGTAGCATGTTATTGTGAAAGTATTCCTACAAATATCTCAGCATACAAGTTTTCTTTCTCTCAAAGATTTGGCATGTATCAGTTCTCTCTTTTTATCAGCAAAGTTTTTGCCTACATGAATGCACACACTTTTGCAGAAGTCTCGTTCCTCATATTTATAGAGGAGAAGAGAGTACAATAATCTTTTCATATACAGTAAATTTATTACATCAACATTTATTATACAAGATAGAATGAACAGATAGAATCCTATTATTCGGCTACTACAAATTGTCTTTAGTAGGTGGGCCCAGCATGTCTGTTGGGCAGAGTGTGAATAGGTCTTCTGTCTAGCAAGCTCCTAGGTCGCTAGTCATACTTCATTAGCCAGATCGTTCAGTCTGGGGACGTGCCTATCCTTGGGATGGAGAGGTTGAGCTCGTTCTGTCATGCACGAGCTCGATCTGAGCAGTTCGTTTCGCGACGCGAACTGACGATAGAGCAATCTGAGCGTTCTTCAAGCTGGTCCCTTACCGCTCTCGGGCCATTTGCTGGTCTATCTGGGACAAGCCCAATTTCACATATAACACATTACATATATATATATATATATTTCATACATATGTGTACCTTGATAACCTCTTGTCAAACACAATTATCAGTAGTAACCATTTGGAGGGCTTAATCCTAGGCAAAGCCATCAAAATGAAGAAGATTCTAAATTAAATAATATAGCCTTTTCATATTTCTGTATCAATTTTTAAGAATCTGTACATTATAGGCCAAACCAAACTTGTCATTCAAATGACACAATCATCTTCTCCTATGCTTCTTTGTTAATAATAGTACCTTTTTGTTGCACATGAGCGTGCATCAAGTCAATAAGTATCTGACTGACAAATTTTGATCTTTATGACCTACAAAATGAGAAAACAAGTGACTGGAGTTGGGGCTCCAAAGAGTACTTTCGTGGTCAAGTTAGTGACCTTGTGAGAAGCTAAAAGGAGAATGAGAGTAAAGACCCCTATCAAGAGTGCATGCCTTGATTTATATAGAAGAGATGTGCATAAAATGGTGCTTTAGGGTTGAGCCCATTCGACCAATTCTTAACCCATTTGAACGATCATGGTTGAATAGACAAGTTAATTGACTAGTTTACTTTGGGATATGTCATTTGCCTTTCTTTCTCCTCCGCGGGTACAATGATCGGCTTACTCAAAAACCTTCGTCTTCTTTAGTTAACTATTCTATGCTCACCGCAGACATTGATTCTAATTGTGCAATTGGAATTGTGAGAGTTCTTGATAGTTTAAGTATCAATCATCTCATGTTTAAGGCTTGTAGTGGTTCAATTATATGCTTGTAGCTAAAAATCTAAATTTTGGATATCTCATTTCTTCGAGGTTTAGTATAGTATTGAGGAAATGTTTGAGTTTTAACTTAATGTCAAAGAGGTCGTTTGACTAAAAATTGATACTGATGAAGTTGCTTAGGCTGCATTCAATGCCAAGGCCGTTTGACCTAAATTTGATACTAAAGGAGCTACTCAGGCCAAATTCAATGTTATGGTTGTTCGACCTAAATTTGATACTACAAGAGTCTTTTGGACTAACTTCAATGTCAAGGTCGTTCAACCTAAATTTGATCCTAAAGGAGTCTACTCGGATTTTGCTTTGCTTTGATGGATTTGCTTGGGCTTTGTGTACTAGGAAATCTACCTAGACCGAGGGAATTGCTTAGATTTTGTATTCCGAGGGATCTATTCAGACCAAGAGAACAACTCGAATTTTGGTTTGCGTTAGGGGATTTGCTTGGAAGCGTTTTCATGCTGAGAGATCTACTCGGGTTTTATGTACTAGGGGATTTGCCCAGATTGAGAAAACTGCTTGGATTTTGTATACCAAGGATTTGCCTGGATCGAGGGAATTGCTCGAATTTTGTGTATATTGGGGGATCTGCTTGGACCAAGGGGTTTACTCAAATTTTAAGTATATCGAGGGATTTACCTGAACTTAAGGATCTACTTGAATTTTAAGTACATCGAGGGATTTGCCAAAATCGAGGAAACTGCTTAGATTTTGTAGACTAGTGGATTTGCCAAACTCGAGGGAATTACTCAATTTTTGACTTTAAGCTCTTAGCTCAATCTTTTGCTTTTCATTATTTTCTCCCCTTGCTTTTATCGATCGGACACACAATTTACTTTCCTGAATCTTTTACTATTTATTAGTTTTTCAGTTCTTTGGCTTGCTTTTGCTTAGGTCGATCAATAATAACCAAGGGATTCTACAGTGACTAGAACTAGCTATGCATGATAATGATGGATCTATTGGGCATGCTTTGATGTTTAAAATAGTAATCATTTATGAAAAACAAAGATTAATGTGTATCTAGGAGTGAGAGGTGGTAGCTGTTATGTGTCCTTATGGGTGGTCCCTTCTCTTTAGATTACTGGCAACCAATTGGTCAGTTTCCATGTGTACTCGCTTTTTGTTAGTCGTTATGGGCTCTTCATCCCTCCCTTTATAAAATATTATGTGTCATACTTTAAATATGAAAATTTTGGAAAGTGTTAAGCCTTTCTTGTAAGTTGGAGAATCGACCGTTTTGTGGGCTTTGGGTCAGACGGTATCCTCTAAGACGAACTTTGAGTTTTATTTATTTTTGTTCCCTCACATATAAAGAATAGCAATGAGCTAGTACAGGTACGTGCAAACATGTCTTCTTTTACCAATTTCCAATGATAAATTGTAGCAATAATTATGGCATAATCCTTTAAGCAACAACCTAATGTGTGCTAAAATAATTTTTTATGAGGGGTGTTTTACTCTCTTCTTTTAATAATAAGCATGCCGTATACCATTTAGCAAGTTGTAAGGTAATATTGGCTCCAGTCATTTAGTATGAGACAGATCATCAATAACGAATGGCAAATAACTGTCAAAGTGCTTCGTATATGTCAATTGTGAACCAAATACTGACTGATCAGTCAAAGTGCATTATACCCATGTATATATATTGGTATGGCCGATTACTTTGATTAAGCCCCTATTTGCAAATGATTTAAATATTATATTTTGGCCATGTACTTGAAAGATCCTCAGAGTAGGACATTAAAGCTGCCAAATTAATTCTGCCAGAAAACAACTGCTTTTTCCGAGTCTAAGTGACTTGGGGACTTTACAGAAACAAGAGTCAAGTGAGCTCATTGCGCGCGTGATTAAAATCGTGAATCCCCAACAGACTTTTGTGCCTTTGTTTTAATATTTACCTTATACACAGCTTGACTAAGTCAAGCAAACTGCAGAGACAAGCAAGCCATCACTAGTATATGCGCACTCCATAACTACTTATCAAATAAGTTAATGTCATTTGAGACTCGGTAGATGATGGAACTGGGTTTCCTCTTCTGTGAGGTGGTTGACCAAACCTCAACTCAATTGCATTGAAAAAAATGGCTACAAGCAGAGTCTAGAGTTTTCTGCAAAACTCTTTTGCTGCACAACAAAACCACGACCAGTTGCCCGATACTTAACCCCACCATGAAGGATTGTTCGGCCAAAGAAATGCTCCGTGTTCTCATAGAGAATGTGTAGAAAACTGAAGAAAGCTGGAGCTGCATTGTCAAGAAATTCCAGATGGCATGAAGAAACCCATGCTCAAGAGAATTTCCCACGACCATTGGAAGGGCAGTGAAAAGACCCAGTTGGATGATGAACTGCTGATTCAAGATGGAACCAAGTGCTTTATTGTTATTGCTGTTACTTCCCATAGCAGCCTCAACACCAAGAGCATCACTGTGTTAAAAAAATGTGGATACATAATCTTGTGATTTAATATTTCATATTATTGGCAGATTAATGTGCATGTGGAGAAGCATGTATGAGTGCCACCAAGCCCAAAAGCACATTACTCAGCAGCTAGAATATCTCAACACCATACCCTCAACAAAACCGACGTTTGAGATTCATCGACAGGCAACTCTTCAGCTTGAGCTTGAAGTACAACAATGGCATCAGTCCTTTTGCAACCTCTTCAAGGCACATCGAGATTATGTTCAGTCACTCACAGGCTGGCTAAGGCTAAGTCATTTTAAATCAGCAAAAACCATTTACGCACAACCGCAATACTCTCTCTGCGATGAATGGCACATTGCAGTTGATCGGATTCTGGACAAGGTGGCATCCGAAGGAATTAAGAGCTTACTGACGGTAATTCAGGCCATTGTAGTTCAACAAGCAGAGGAGCATAGACAGAAGAAGAAATCAGAGTGTGCGTTTAAAGAGCTCACGAAGAAGACAGTTTAGCTCCGACCATTGGAGTGCAAAAAAATGCGTATACAGTCAGAATCACCATCATTGTGTCAAAAAAAGAATTCCAGAGTAGTGTAGAAGAATGCTAGCATCCAGAAGAAATCCAGCCTAGGACCCAACCTACTGCATAAATTTATCAAGTTGGTAACTAGAACCGGATTTAGCTCTAACCCAAGCTTGAGCACTGAGGCAAGAACTTGAGCTTCATACTCAAACTCTCCCAGAGCAAAACATGATCTCAATACATTGGATCTGACCACACATATTACTTACAATGACAAGGTGCATCATCAAAATCTGTTGCAAAGGTTCAAGACTGGAAGTCACGGCTTGTTCTATGCTTCCAGTGTTTTGTGGCCCATCTACATAGAGCCAGTCTCTGCATAATTTCTACCCTTCGTCAGGGCAAAATTTGGTCTACTATATGGTTGATACTTTAGTTAAGCATTTCATTAAACACTTAGAACGTAGCTCAGATCAGATATACCCAGAAGCATACAGGAACATATCATAACAGTTTCAGCAGCAAATTAAAGAGAGGTCTAAGCATAATACCTCTATATATAGGATTTAAGAAAATTTACCTTGGAGGCAGCTCTTGGCGACGCAAAGGATTATTCGCTGAAGCAATATCTCAAATAGAGAAGGCATTATGGAGTTATGTTGTGGGCAAGAGGTTGGAAGCATCACAGTTCGCTGAGGAGCGTAGGACCAATCCAAGCAGAAGCTCTAAGAGAAAGAGAAAATAGATATCTCAATCAAAAGTAGGAATTACATGTGACTCCCCACTGTTGAAAAACCCAGACTCATCATTGGTGATCTACAAATTTTAAGTGGATGATTTGCCCTCAAAAAAAGCAGCCATGGAAAAAGCAGCCATGGCTCTGATGTAGATGAAGAATAAAAATGACAACTTTTAATATCTACCATTTCCCTGCAAATTCAGCTGCTTTTGTTCCGAATTTTGATACAATGAAACATTGATGGCTAAGAAACTCACACCAGTGACAAATCTTGATCTTCAAAACTTATAAAATGAGAAAATAGGTGATCGGAATTATGACTACAAAAAGCATTCAGATTATTAAATTAGTAATCTTGTGAGAAGGTAAAGAGAGTGAAGACCCTTATCAAAAGTACATATCTTAATTTATATAGAGGAAATGTGTATAAATTCGTATTTTGAAGTTGAACCCGTTTAATTAGTTCTTGATCCAATTGAATGGTTATGGTTGAGTCGGCCGGCTTATTTTGAATTGTATCAATAACCATTGCTGAATTCCAATTAGTTTGGGTACGAGGAGGAAATATATCTTCCTCAATTTCACTTTTTGGACAAACATTGCTTTCTTTTTCACTTCCATCAACGCCTTCACTAACTTCTTCAGGTTATTATTCATCTAATAAAACCTTATCACCTGAGAGTTAAGACGTCCTTAATTGCATAGATACATAATTAAGACACCCTAAGCATTAAGCCCTACAAATATTAGTTGGATTTTTCTTTTAATACGTGGAAAAAATTCATATGCCATTCATGGCTTTACAAATTTTGTTAAAAGGAGTTGTGATTGCTGAAAAAATTTTACATGAAAATTTGTGACTTCCAAACAACTGCAAACTTTATTGATAAAGTTAAATCATTTATATATTTTGCCTAGTCCTTCACTATAAACAAATTAATATTTTTTTAAAAAAGTTAAAACTTGTAAAATCTTCATTATTTTTTTCTTTCATATAAACTGTTGAAAATTTTAAAAATATGCATTATACAGATAGTTATGTGAAGATCCATAGTACATAAAACCTTCTATTCAAATAAATACAATTTTTAGCCAAGAGGCATCAAAGTCTAATCCTAGTCTTCAAGTACATGCATAGAGTATAACAGTTGCCTTATTCAACACATTCTTCTAGAAAAATAGTATCCAAATCATTGGGATAAGGAATGAATTTTGTTCTATATTTTCATGCATTTGGATGTAGTTGATATTGTAGAAGAAAATTTATTAAAAACCTTTTCTAGATTTAAAAAATATAAAATCATGCATAATATAATTTTCCATACCTTGACATATTCCTTCCAAACATTATCATCAGAAGTTACCAAATGTTGTTAGGATTCCAGATGAATCCCAACTGGAGAAGGTTTCTAATAGCCTTGTACATATTCTTTAGTGCTCTTTGGTGAGTTTTTATAACATATGTCTGTTAGTCTGATATAGGTGTCCTAGAGTCAATTTGATGAAGTCCATGGTGAGAAGTCCATTTAATTAATCCTATAAAAGGGTTATGGGATAGTGAGGGTGATTATCAATAGTTAACTTTTGCACCACAATGACACTAGTCAAGATCTAATAACTAGGCATTATTAAGATCTATTAAAACTAGACGATGTGGTATTTCTCATTTGATGAGCAGCTGACCTCATAGGCTGAGATGCAAGTGAGTTGCATCTGAATACACACGTGGACACGACTCAGTTATTTTGGAGAAACATAATTGATAATCGTGATCTTGTCTGACCTATTTGGAGTACTATATGGAGTTGCGTCGTTAGTTAATCTCCAATAGTGATCGCATGACTAATCCTTTGACTTGAGATTGTAGAATATCTTTTGCATGGAAGGTTATACTTTGACCAAGTCAAACGTGACTCTAATCATGAGGAAACTATAAAGGCTTGTGTTGGATATTTCTAAAAATGTAGTTAGGTATTGCCTAATCAAGATAGGATTCATTATTGCTTTTTTGAGTGATATCCAATAGCCACTCAACCAATTAGTTTGATAGTTGAAACCCTTGTACAAGGTTGAATCGAGATTCAAATTGGATTTAAGTGCTCGAGTTCATTTAAGTCAAACAATTCACGATGTTAAGAAAATATGATTAGTTATAAAGGTTGACTGTCATCCATACCTTTAACTAATTCGGATATGGTAATGAAAGGATCGAATCATGCATGAAGATCATTCACGGATAGGCTTGTCATCTTAATGACTCCTATCAAAATTTGGGTAGCTATAATGGCTTGCTAGAGTCTGCTTATAGCTTAAAGTCCATGGAGAATTAATTAGGAGAAATTAATTATTGGATAAAATTAATTAGAATAATTTTATATGCTTTCAAATGGTTTGAAGGTCATTATGTACTTTTACCAATATTTCGAGGGCCTTCTGGGTCACACGCATAACGGAAAATGAATTAGGGCCAAAGGTAGGATATATTTATATCTAGGGACCAAAATGTAATTTATTAAAATTATTAGGGCAAAATTACAATTTATGAAAATTGCATAGGGCCAAAATGCAGTTTATGGAAACTATTGGGGCCAAAGTGAAAAATTAGATATTTCACTTTAGCACACCAAAACGATGTCGTTTTAGACTGGCACTAAAAGGCCAAAAATGTTGCGTTGCGTTAAGGCGATATTGAGAGTTTACTGTTGAGCCAAACCGGCTAGAACCCATTTGCCCCTTCTTCTACTGTCCCAACGAAATCTTCCGGTTTTGAACTGGAAGTCTACTCCTTCAACTTGGCTAGCACCTTAGGAAGGCTGTAGAGGCCTGATTTGAGCGTTTTCCGGCATGGATCACCGGTAGGATCGGGACAATTGGACTAGATTAGTGGCAAGCTCTTCGACCTTTTTTCGTTGTGTTCAAGCTTCCCTAAAGGTTAGTGGAGCTTCTTTATAAGCTTATGAAGCTTTAATTGTCCAAAACCAACATGATCCGAGGTGGATTTGCTCGGTTTGATCATTTTTGAAAAAGTTTTGAAATTCCGCCACCAGGTAAGCCCAACAATGGTATCAAAGACTCATATTGGTTCTTTGGCCTTTATGTTGCCTTTGAGCTATGATAATATGCTCAAATTATGTGTGTATATGATGCATAGTGAAAATGGGTTTTTTGGGCCGATTTTGATTTTTTGAAAATCTTGGTTTTGAGCTGAAT